>APFE031304253.1:338525-447950 GCA_000404065.3 Pinus taeda | reverse complement strand
CAGCACCTGCCTCTGTTATCAGAAGTGCTAACGCACACAGCACTCTCATTCACCGGTGAGAAACAAACTCAAAAAGCAATGAAACAGAGTACTTGTAAAGCAAAGAATGCCAAAGGTAATACTGTTAAATCCACACAGAGTGCCGAGAAGAACTTACCATACATCTACACAACCAACAGGAAAACAAATGGTTGAATCTTGTGAGGAAGGTGGGCCCAATCCTTCTCACAAGATTCCCCGAAAAGAAAGAGGCGGATTTAAGTGCTCAGAACCAGTTTATATTTATCTGCCAAAAAGATTGAGTACAATTGAACTTAGACTTGTTGATGTTCTTCAAAACATTGATTACAGACTGACTATCCCCCGTTTCATGTAGATGTCTCCTCTTTATAGAGGAGACATCTACTACAATAGAATATTACAGCTTTTCAGTTAATACTGTGTGTTTAAAAATAAGCAAATTAGAATGTTGTTACAACCATATGATAATGCATCCTTTTCTGGAGCTTCGGCTGTACACGGTGAATAACTGATTGTCTTCTCGGGATTGCTATTTCCTTCGCTATTTCCCCATGCTGTTCATGCTGACTGTATGCTCCTTCTCTATTCTTCCGCTTGATTATGCCACGTTATCATCTTTTAGATAGCTGCCATCTGTTGTCCGTGGCTACAAAATAGCTGCTTTGGATAATTACTGTTGCTGGTATTGTGGCAGCTGCGCAGTTGCTGTTTCTCGTGTTGCAGCAACTGCGTAGTTGCTGTTTTTCGTGTTGCAGCAACTGTTCACTATACTCCTGCAAGCTTATGACAGTTGTTTAACGATTCTAGTCAGCATTTCCATAGATAAGTGAAAAGATACTTACGAATATGAAGTAAACAATTAAATATAGATTTGTGGAAGGTCACTTCATACCTTGGGGTTAATATATCCTTATGAAATAAAAGCTTTTGCTTATTACTGTAAAAAGGATAAATATACGGCAAAAGATAGGGTCAAAAACTGTTCAATTGCGAGTCCCAACATTCACTTTCCTCTTTATCTTCCTCAACCTCTTGACGGGGAGGTTAGCTATCTGGGAGAACCTTCCCAGATCATAGGTTAATCTCTTGAATCTCCATAGCATAGGTTGGGCATGACGGTTCCCCACTATATACTTGTTGAGCCTGTCTGTTGTTCAAGTTTGGGTTCGGGTAAACAGGCACTTGGGGTTGCCTTGGTGGAGCAGGAGGCAATGGTTGTGGTTGAGTAGGTGGTGGAAGCAAAAGAGTGGGAGGAGAGTTGTACTGGGGCCTCCACCCCTGATGAAATGCATTCCACTGATGTTGTGGCTGAGCATAGGAGTGAAATGAATGAGCAGCTGGTTGGGCATGATATTGAGATGGATATGTCCAAGGAGGAGGTGTGGACCAGGAAGGATGAGTAGGGGGACACCAAGAAGGTATGGAAGTGGCTTGATTGGGGTTGTAGTATGCCTAAGATGTCCCTTGCATTCCATGCTAGTATGGTCTAGGTCCATGTGGTCTCCTTTGGTTCATGAAATAGAGTGATTTACTGGCTCCTTCGGCCCTTTGGTATACAGCTTTAAGTCTGGGCAAGGAAGGGCACTTATCTTTAGAATGATCTTCTTCACAGACTGAACAAACCTCTATAGAGTTCAATGGACATTCATTCCTAGGATGCCTTCTAGTGCACCTAGGACAAAACATGGCCAAAGCCCTCTCTGCTTCCTCTTGTTTCCTTTTGATATGCAAGGTATCCATTTGCATGGCAAGATTCTGCAACATCTCACTCTTGAAGTCTTCCAACATGTTTCCAAGTTCACATTTAAGGGATGAACTAGATGAGGAGGTATTGGCTATGTCTTCATAAGGTAGTTGGTAGATGTCTCCCCTAGCTAGTAAATGGAGGTTGTCTAGAAGGTCTTCCAGAATTCCTTTGAGAAAGACAAACTTCAGAGATTTGGCGTCAAGTGTGCACCTGGCCCTTTTATAACTAAGCTGGAACCTTTCTTCATAATCTTCCAAGGATTCATCACTTCCCATGGTCATTTGGAAGATTTCTTCCTTGGTATCTTTTGACCTACAACAGTCTCGATATTTGTTATTAAAGGCTTGTTGCATCTGAGCCAAAGTTGTGATGTTGTTGCCAAGTAACCCCATGAACCAGCACAATGTTGTATCCTTGAGGGTAGAAGGAAACAAATTCAACTTCTTCTCATCTTCTGCATAGTCATAGGTTTGACAGATAACAAGAAACTCAAACAAGAAGGTGTGAGGATCTTTTGTAGTCAATCTGTGAAAGTGAGGTAGCATTGAAGGGGTTATGTTCTTCATTTTAGTGTCCCCATTGGTCTCTCGGATGGGAAAGGTACCCTCTACTCTTTCTCCATTCCCCCTAGCATTTATGTTTTCAGCCATTGTCTCAGGAGGGATGTTTTCTTCCTCTTCTTCTCCTATAGGTTCTTCAAATATCTCTGGTTTTTCCCCTAAAGGTTCTTCTGGATCACTGCCATCGAAGAAGAGAGAAGGGTGGCTTTGTGATGTGGTGGATGTTGGGTAGGAATTTCCCTAAATTATCTCTGTTCCTACGAGGCATGAAAGGAAATCTCTTTTTGGGTGATTCTTGTCTTTTCTGCTTGTACCTGCAAAACTGAAATTGATTGAACAAACAAATTGCAACTACTAAAATGAAATAGTTGAAATGGAAATTGTAGAATTGAAAGGACTAATCTACTTTTGCTGAAGTGGAAATTGAAAAATTGAAAGGACTAATCTACTTTCGCTGAAATGGAAATTGCATAATTGAAATGAAAGCAAGGAAATGTAGAAATTGAAAGAAACAACTACTCTACTTTTGCTAAAATGAACTACTTAGCGGAATGTTGTAGTAGAAAATAGAAGAAAAGCAGTAATCACAAAATACTCTGATGCTTCCCCAGAAATGGTGCCAAAAAGTGGTGAGTACTAGTATTGCAACAACAATGTTGCAACTCCTGGGGCTTCCTACTTTACTTTTATCAACCTGGTAGTTCGTAACAAACTTGGAAGCGATAGTGTTGTATGTACAAGTACTAGTTCTTACTACAGGCTGTCACTTGGTCAGCTGGTGCAAGATCACTAGGAGCTCAAGCCAACTTCTATGATTTCCAGAAGAAGCTTTATGTGTGATGAAAGAAAGGAAAGCTCACTCTATAGAGGCTACTTTATTTGCAGAAAGGAAAAGAAGACTGAAATGTAAAGTAAACCTAACAAACCCTAATTAACCAACTAACCGTACTTTTGTAGAAAGAGAGATGAAAAACCATAAAATGAATGCCATTACCTACTTAGGAAGTAAACAACATCTATTCAAGCTATTTCTAGGAGGAAATGAGAGAAAAACATTTTTTTGGGTTTTTATGTTTTTTATGTGAAATTGTCATGCATGTAATTTATTTGTCTGTGGATGTGGTAGCGATTAGGTGGCAATGGACGGCGAATTTAGAGTTTGCAGAGGTGTATAAAGGTGTGGATGGCTCCAAGGAGGCCTCTAGTAACCTTATGAAGGCTTTCCCTACAATCGGACTTTAAAAAGTCACCTATAGTAATTTCTGCAGGCGGCTGCAAGGGATCTACATGAGGTCTATAGGTGGATCTACAAGAGGATGCCGAGAGTTTTTTTAGAGGTTTTGGAGGTGGGAAAATGGTTGGATAGGGTAGCTGAAGGCTAGAAGGATGTGTTAAGGTGTCTAAGGTCCATCTAGAAGGATTAGGAAAGAGATAGGTGGTTGGATTTGTTCAAGGTAAGGGAGAAAAGTTTATGAGAAAAGTGTAGAAAATTAGGGCAGATTTATGAGGGGTTGTGAATGACCTGTGGAACATGTAGCAAGGAGAGATGGTGGTGGCTTATTTATTGGCTTATTATGAGTAGAGATGTACTGCAAGAGAGCTACAAATCAAACACTAAAACTGAGCAAGCAAAGAAACTAGCTGCACCAAAAAAACAGAACTGTATCTCATGTTAACCTAAATTCTAATCTAGGAAAATAAAATGTTGAACAATTCTATATGGAAAGGAAAGCATGAATGGAGATTTATTGTAGAATAATAAATGAGAATGAAAAAATAGATCTGAAGAAAAACATTAACATCTAAATCAAACTACAACACTAAAAATAGCATGGAGAAGGCAAATCTGTGTTTTTGTGGCAGCAAGTGGGTCCTGACCTCAGTTCATGGTCCCAAAGGGAGGAAAGGAAGTCAAGGCTCTGTTGATGGCCTTTTTTATCTTTCTCTTATCACTATTTAACCTACTTCAGCAAATTGAAATTGAAACAACTATGTAAATCACCAGAAACAACCTATTCTAACCAAGGAAGAAACCTATCTAACAACAACTAATTCATAAACCACAAAAAAAATATATAAATACAAAACAAGGGGTGCTGGGCAGCTTGGGTTGGGCCCTAACCCAAGAGCTTCAACCCTCTGAGGTAACCTAGTTCTCGCTCAGAAAAGATTTCATCTTCATTATCAAAATAATAGTCACATTACATGAAATTGTCCACAAAAGTAAGCTCGAAATGAGTTGAGCAAAAGCTACAACAAAAGTGCGAAAATTTGAATAACAGACAACAACCTACTAAGGCCCTAGGCCTCTCTATTTATAGAACTGGTGCTCCCAACGGATCTCCTGAAATCAGGGAGGCTTGGCTCCCAGGACTTGAGATAGACAACAGTTAACCTTCACTTGCTCGACTGTCTCTTTGGTGCATTGATGTGGCTGCTTGTGCTCCAAGCTTTCTGAAGGAGGATTTGAAGTAGGGAGTCATCAATGAGGGGGACACCCTCCAATAAATTATTTGCCTTGTCTTCCTTGAATATTGGCTGCCAAATGCTCATTAAACCTTTGACTTTGTCTCAAAATTGACCAAAAATCTGCATAAAGCACACATTAGACTTCATGGCATAATGACTAACCCAACTCACTCTATTAGCATAAATATAATAAAAAACATGCAATAAGCTAATGAAAATGGTGGATTAAGCTAAGTTAGGAGGCCAAATGAGCCCATATAATTACCCATTTATGGGGCTCATCAATGGGCTTGCACTTCTCCATGTAAAAACACCTGAGTATCTTATTGGCATACTTGCCTTGAGACACAAATATTTCCCCATATTTTTGCCACACTTCCATGCCTAGAAAGTAGTGCATGAAGCCCATGTCCTTCATCTCAAACTCTCTTGCAAGGTCCCCCTTTCACGACTGTATCAACTGGTCATCACCTATCAAAATCAGATCATCGACATAAAGTACAATAATCAATGGCTTACTGTCTACCATGATATGGTATAGGTTCACATCTGTTTCACTCTTGGTGAAGTCCAACCAAGTGAAATAGCGGTCAATTTCGGTATACTAAGCACGGGGTGCTTGCTTCAGCCCATATAATGCTCGCTTCAGTCGGTAGACATGTGACTCACGATCAAAGGTCTCAAATCCTTCAGGCTGATCAATGTATACCTCTTCTTCAATCTTCCCATTAAGGAACGTCATATCCACATCCATATGATGGATCTTCCAACCCATCTGAACTAATAGAGCTAGCATCAATCTGATAGATGAGTACCTTACTAGGGGAGCAAAGGTCTCATCGTAGTCGATCCCCTCAACCTGTGACAAACCTCGGGCAACAAACCTTTGCTTATGTTTCTAAACACTGCCATCGGTAGCTTGCTTTACCTTGTAAAGCCACTGGGAACTAACCATTGGCTTGTCCCCAAGTCTAGGGACAACACCCCACACACTATTCCATATGATAGAATCATACTCTTCTACCATTGCATCAACTGAGACTGGTTGCTGCACTGCCTCCTGAAAATAAGGTTCGGTCGCTACACACTCCCCAACCAGGAACTAACCACTAACTTTTCCCTAGGTCTAGGGAAAACATCCCACATATTGTTCCATATGATAGAATCGTAGTCTTCTACCATTGCATCAACCCAGACTGGTTGTTGCACTACCTCCTGAAAAGAAGAAGGTTTGGTCGCTACACACTCCCCAACCAGGGCCATGTAGCCAATGTATCTCTTGGGAGATCCCCTCTATCTGTGCTGAGAGGATGGCTGCCCCACATTCTCTCTTGCATCCTGCCTCAATTTGTAAGCTTCCCGCAAGTGTTTCTACCCATCTCTAGAAGACTCTCTAGAAGTGGTGGTCTCCATCGCTGGGTCCTCTTCATGTGGCTGATCCACATCATCAAGAGGCTCCTCTTCCTTTGGAACTAAAAGTTCCTCATCACCATGCAACTTGAGCTCCCTCTCAAGTGACACTCGCATGGATCTTTGCTCATCAAACTTCATATCCCTACGCACTACAATCCTCTGACTGGCAAGCAGAAACACATAATAGCTGTGGGGTGTATCTGTGTACCCCACAAGTATCCCCAACTCAGTTGTTGTGTCTAGCTTCTTCCGAGCATCGTTGGTCACATGATAGAAAATTGGTGATCTAAAGATGCAGAAGTGACTCACATCTGGTTGCTTCCCTGAAAAAGCTTCCATAGGTGTCTTCATCCCCAAAATACGATGAGGACTTCTGTTATGAAGATACACCATCATATTGCATGCCTCAGCCCACAAATGAAGTGGTAGGCTTTGGTCATGCAATATTGCTTGAGATGCTCCCACAATATATCTGTTCTTCCTTTTGGCCACCACATTCTATTATGGGTTATGGGGTGCCATCAGTTCCCTTTTAATTCCTTCTACAATGCAGAAGTATTTAAACTACTAGGAAACATACTCTCCACCATTTTCACTACACAAGGCTTTTATTTTCTTACCAGATTCTTTCTCTGTCGAGGATTTAAACTCACAAAACCTCAAGAAGGTCTGATCCTTCATTTTCATAAAGTAGATCCAACATCTACGAGAAAAAACATCAATAAAAATAACATAGTACCTTTTCTTAGCAGTGGAGGCTGTAGAGAATGGTCCACACACATCTGAGTGAACTCGCTCCAGGATTGCTCTAACTCTACTATCCCGATCCTAAAAGGAAGCTTTTGCATACTTACCCAAGGTGCATCCTTTGCAGTATCGGTTTGCTCCAGTTTTCCCTTGGGTAAGGCGGCAGAAATTTGCTACATGATCTTCAAGGCCCTATGATGCAAGTGGCCTAGTCTTCTATGCCATAGCTCGCCAACATCTTGGCTTTGCACCACCTCTGCTTTGGAACTTAGTGCAAAACAGTCATCTACCTCTAGCTTGTAGAGATTCTTTACTCAAATCCCTATTCGCTTGGTCTGTTCGGTGTCGATATTCCTCAGGAACATTTTTCCTTTACTAAAGACTACATCATAGACTTTATCTTCTAGCATAGCAACAGACACAAGATTCTTTTTCAAACTTGGTACATATTTAACAACAGATAGGGTGAGATGAGCACCATGCTCCCTCTGAAACATAATTGTACCTTCACCTAAGACATGCCATCATCACCCATCTCGATCCACATCTGGATATCCTTCTCCTCCAATGTACTGAAAATATTCTTGTCACCCGACATGTGGAAAGAAGCTCCAGTGTCAACATACCAAACACATCCCACCATGGATGAAACCATGCATGCGATAAGAGAAAAATCTAGCTCAAATTGTGAAGCTAGTGCATACCATCAGATCCCTTTGAGGAACCCTTCTTGGAATTTTTATGTGGACAATTCATAGCATAATGTCCCACTTCATGACAATGAAAGCATCACACCTTCGACTTGTCAACCTTCTTCCCACCATGAGAAGATTTGGATTGGGGTGCCTTCCCTTTCCCTTTCTTAGCTTTACTCACTAAAGCTAGATTTTCTTAATCATCTTGTTTTGACGAAGATCCATCCCTGATGCTCCGCCTTATCTCCTCCTACACTAGGTCTGACCAAAGTCATTCCCAATCTAGCAGTTTCTCTCTTCCACTAATCGAGTCCTGGTAGCTATGCCAACTCTTAGGAAGATCGAGGAGTGCTAGACTCACCATGTCGTCATCAGCTGTCACAACCCCCACACTTGCAAGCTCATCCCTGCAGGTGGTGAGCTTGTTCAGAAATGTAGAGATTGTGTTTCCCTTTTCGTACTTGTCTTTCGAAGTTTGTCCTTCAGCGCCAACTTCCTCTGATCATTGCTATTCTGATAAAGATCTTTCAATGTTCCACATCAAAAATGGATTCTCCTTCCCGTGTAGGCTCGAGACAATGTGATCTTGAACTCCCTCCAGGAGGGTTCTCCTTGCTCTAGCCACACACTTTTTCTAGTTCGCTAATTGAGTAGCATCAGTCAGCTTTTGGACTTCCTGATCAATGAAGTCCTTGAGATCGTTATCTTCTAATACTTCCTCCATGTGATCCTTACATGCCATATAATTCGAACTTCCATCAAGGGAATATTCGAGTCTTAAACCACTGAACGCCATCGGTGAAATAGATGTGATAAGAACTCAATTCAATAATCAAAAACCAAACTTTGTACTTCTCCTGCTTGTAGATTGTTCTTCCTTGATCACCTTTGCTCAATGAGAAGTAACCAACCATAACACAGAAGATATATCATTGGAGAAATCACCAGCCTAAAACCCCAACTCTTTATTATCGTACAAGTGGAAATCTTGTTCAAGTTACAAAAAGAATCATCTCTTAAGCTATCCTGCTCTCTTTGTAATCAAACAATAGAATATATCTTCCTGAAGCACTCCAAGCCTCCTATTTCCTTGAGCAGTTTTGATTGGGGTCCAATGATATCACATGTGTGAATTGGCCTCATCACACTCACTGTAACCTCAGGTCCAACTGCGCAATCCATAAGGAACAATATTCCTTTTGCATGCAAGGAATATTCACCAAGGAATATCCTAGCAACTAAGAGTACATTGTCCCTCCATCTGATCTCAACTGTGTCCCTCACTGAACTGACATGCATGAGTTATCCATGAGTGAATACTCAGTTATCTGAAATACAATAGTTACATGCATGCAAGCATTAACTAACTGAACTCTCATTAATTTAACAAATTGTTAAATTAATCTAACTAGACTTGACTAAGTTAAACTAAGTCAACTGATGACAACTCAATATTACAACTCATCCTTATCTCTTTAACTGAAGGTTAAATTCCTCAATTAATGGAGAAACTATTGCATGTCCTCACATAGACTTCACGTTTGATTTTCCTTAGCTAATTAACTCAAGATGAATTAATTCATTAATTTTCAAACTGTTGTTGATATCAAATTCGAATTTTACCTCCTATGTTTAGTCCAGGGACTGACTAAAATAAGAAGGGATCTCAAAATGATATTTTTAGAAAAGCTATTTTTAGCACTTTAAATTTTCACCCATTGTTGCTAAGATCACTAATGGTTCAACAACTATTTATAGCTAGGCTATTTTTAGCATTTCTTGTTGCACACTTTTCAACATATATTCCACTTATCTTGTAAATGGAAGGTTTCTCAAACATTACATTCAATAATAAGAAGTTGAAATAGTTTTCATTGAAAATACCTTGGTTTTCTTTTACTTTTCAAGATGTCAGTGTGATTTTTCTTACAGCAAGGACTCCATAGCCCGAGGAGAAGGCACATGGATCTGCACGTTCTCTGCATTCTACAGGAGAAAGTAGTCCCCAGATAGAGCCAATGTTGTAGCATTTTTTGGTTTTGATAGGACATAATAAATTAGTCAAAAAAATAAAAATATTTAAAAAATAATGCTAAGTTAGGATATGGACATAACAATATTGAATAAAATGTTTCTGAAAATATCTTGATGATGATGTCCATATCAAAGAAACTGTTAGGTTAGATGTCCTAAAAAAATCAAGACAAAAAGAAAATGTTAGGTTAGAAAGAAAAGAAAACAAATAAACTCTGAAAGTGAACAAGTCTAAATGCCACTACTATTTTTTCCACAAAATAATGGTTGTGTGCATCTTGTCATAAATCCCACAACCCATGGCAGTCAAATAGTTTAATCTTGACTGCTTCATGCTTTAAATTTGATGTTATAATTAGAGAATAAATGTTTGGCCAAACTGTTTAATCTTGGAAAATCAGTAGTTAGGTAGGGAATAATAAGGTGCTCATCAGTTTAATATGAGCCCTTGGATGTTATAAGATTAGAATTAGATAGTTTTGTTTTTTAAAATAAAAAGAAAGGAAAAGGGTTTGCTAGCTTAAATTCACCCATTAAATGAAGAAAAAATGATAGGATAAGCAAAGGGTAAGTAGAAGAAAGGTTGCAGAAGTATGATAATTCATTGCACAAAATGTACTTTTATCATGTTTTACCATATGTTTCTATGTCCATGATGCAATTACACAAGGCAAATGAAGGTCTACAAGATCAATTAATTAACTTCCCTCATCCTAATTAATCCCTATATTTACTAATTTCCCCTTCCCACCTTCATACAGTTCATATTCTTTCATTTTCAATAAAAACTCCTTTTCCTAAGGTTAAAATCCTTTTTTCCTAGGAAAAGTGAAAACCCTATGTTAAATCCCCTTTTACCCAAAAAACCCACAAAAAGATGTTTAACCTAAGTATTGATTTATATATGAGAAAAGCAAATAACTCATGAAAAAGCATTATACTTAGCGTATTTCCCCTTTCCTCTCATGTTTCATATTAACGCTAACTTATAATATTAAGCCCCTAAAAGTTCCCTTTCCCGTATATTATTAACTCCATTTATTAAATAACCTGAAACCATTAGTTTTATTATAAAACTATGTATTCAATAAAACATCGCATATCCTCGGATCGCACACTTTTCAACATGCATGCACTCTCCTCCACATTGCGATATGCGATGCGTGATGGACCTAGTCCCGATGCAAATATATTCATACTTCATTGCCATTTTTCATCCGCCCTTCATCGCAAAGTCCTGGCTGGAACATATACCCTCTGCCATTATGATCTCTGATATGCGATGGGAACCTGGACCTAATGCAGTATTATCCATGATTTATTTTCCACATCATGCCCAGCCCCATTGCATTCCTTTGTGATGGGCCTTCCTTTGTTAAATTGCGATGAACCCAGACCTGACGTCATTTATCTGTCCAAATTCATACTATTTCAATTCCATCATACCGTGTTTTGTGAAGGATTTATTTGTTAAATTGTTTTTATGATTTAAAAGAAGAACCAACCTAAACCTCTGTTTAACCATAAAACCCCACTAATCTCAGTTTTTAAGCCATAATAAAGCCATACCTCCATTATTAATCATTGGGCCCATATTTTGCTCCTTCCTCTTGCCTTCACATTGTTGTTTCACTCCACCACCGTCTGATCCAGTGCAATCAAATCCAATGACCCTATCAATTTTGGGTTGGCTCTCTGACCGAGCATCACCTGCCTTAAAAAGTAGTATTCCACTAACCTCCCCTTGCTACATGTCAGCCTCTAGACTGAATCGGGTGACCCCTCCCAAAATCGCCCCCGCCTCATAAGCAGTGTGATGAAAACCAAAACCACCTCCCGCATAATGACAAAATGGCCACTGTTCACTTTGCACCATAATTCAAAAAGTAAGTTGTTTTTCTGTTTAAACGTAAAATTCACCATTTTTCTTTCTTTCGCCATTTTACACAGTGAAACCTCCATAAGCCTCTGCGACCAATAAAACCATTGTTTTACCTTCCGATATGCTTTGGACTCCTTCCAATATCCTTTCAAGCTCAATGAAGCCATTGACGAACTTCTCTATCACCTTTGTTTTTCTTAACAATTTCTATGTTTTGCAGGTAAAAATTCTTGTTCCAGGCTTACAAAGAAAAATGTCTGCATATAGTTTGAAGACAAATACGAAGATCATATCAAATCACTTTACCCTGTAACATAAAATCTAAAACGATTTACTGTTGAAAACCCAATAAAAACCTGAAATGTACAATAAAGGTAAAAAAGAACACAGTAAAGGCTACTCAACAGGGTCAAAGGATATTCATAGAAGATTAAAGTGTATCAGATGAAAGATCAAATTAAGGAATCAACCAGCGTAAAGGATACAAACAATCAAGCATCTTAAAGGGAAAAATATCAAACAAAAAAGCCAACACAACCTGAATAAAAGGGACAACAAGAAGAAGTTTAATAGCTACCCCTATCTTCTTGCATGAAGATCTTTCCTTTCCTAGAATAAATCTTAATCAGTTTTAGGATATTTTCTTAGCTTTATTATTGTATAAATATCTCTCTTCTCGAGTTGTTATGGGTTCAAGGTTCATTTTTCATTGCTTGTTAAGTTTTGACTGTTCATTCTAATTTGAACCTGGTTGTACCTTTGAAGGAAACTTTTATAGACACTTGATGTACTCGATCTTTCTGGAACCTTAATACAAAGTAGAAGATTCTGAATTTGGTTTTACACAGTTTGTGTTATCCTGTAAGTTTTTCCAGTTATCAATCATTATGTTTTTCTTCATATGCTTTTGACTTATAGAGATATCTAGGTAGGAATAATTGTGTCTCAATTTATTCCTATAGATTCCTGAAGTGATCATCTATTAAGAGAATGTATTAATGAACTATCTATTTAGCTAATCCCCTCTCATCAATAAATCATCAGTATCTTTTGTACGCTTAAGTATATTGCCTTGAATCTTTGGAACATAGTTTAGAAGGTTTTCATACTTATGATTGTTTCGCTTTATAGTCTGGAAACTATGATAATCATATTATTTTCTGTCTTCTTCTCACCACTATTTGACCTATATCACTGTGTAAAGCTTTATAGAAACCCTTTGCTAAGATATTAATATTATCCAAAGGATTAAGTATTTCAATTCTACATATGTCTTCATTCATTGGTCTTCCAAATCTAAAACCAAAAACCCCAGAACAATTATTTTAAATGCTCTGGCATTGGTAGCTGACCTACTACTATATCAGAGGCACAACACCTTCGACCATATTTCCCACCATTACTAGACACATCACACATTGCAGAACAACTCACACCTATAGAGTTAAATCCATATTGCATGGAACAAGCGACAACTGACCGGATCATGGACAAGAAAATCAAGAACACCCAACAGCAAAGGATCCAACTATATCAAGTTGTCAAAGTAGACCAACTCCTTCACCAGGACAAGTGGCTCACCATGGACCAAGTTTAGTAGAAGTTTCCTCATATCATGGAGGAACTCAACGCAATGGGGAAAATTGCTTCCTAAGGGGGGAGGAATGATCCAGGTGGATATTGGTGTTCACTTGCCTATTCAACTTGGACCCCAACACTACCTCTTTCAATTTTTCGGTTTTCTTGATTGTAGCACAGTTTATTTTCGACAGTCTTTTGGGTCCTCAACTTCCGGAGCCGTTTTAAGGCCCTAAATGGTGTTTTAGGGAAAACAGAGAGACTAAAAACACCCCAAATTGGCATGTCAACTTGTTTTTGGCCTTCTCTTTGAGATCTTCAAAACAAGATATTATGATAGCAAAACAGAGATTGTATGCCAAAGTTATGACCCCAGGAATTTGATGTACCAATTTATCCAAATGGGTCCCATATTTTTGGCGCTTCATATCTTGGGGTTAGTTTTTTGGATGTTTAGGGTTTTCCATTATTTCTCAATAATAAATAGGCCTTTGAGCCTCGTTGTAAGACAGTTCATTGGCATGTAGCCTCCACATCTCTTCTCAGAGATAAGCTACCATCATCCGAGCTAGTCTTATTTCCATTCTGTTTGTAAGCATATTTCAGTATTTGATATTAAGTGTTATTTCTACTTCATCTTTGTACTTATGGTTATACCTGTAATTTGTTGTGTTCCTATTTAAATCTGGATCAGTGGTATCAGAGCGGTTTTCTCTTTCTCTGTTTTTCTTTGCATGTCCCTAATGACGTCGGGATATAACGAGTTAGCGCTTGAACTGGTCGAACCTTTACAAGACTAGGCTTGCAAATCCTGATGGCCTCCCATGGCCAATGAAAAGAAATATGAGAGGGTAGGAGATCCTATCAAAATCTTTCTCGAAGAAGCCCTCGAGTGACAAAGAAATACGAAGATGGAAAAT
This sequence comes from Pinus taeda, assembly GCA_000404065.3. Taxonomy (NCBI): domain Eukaryota; kingdom Viridiplantae; phylum Streptophyta; class Pinopsida; order Pinales; family Pinaceae; genus Pinus; species Pinus taeda. The sequence goes on along the minus strand of APFE031304253.1, from coordinate 433,884 downwards.
TTTGTCCAGATCCTTCAACAACTACCCAAGGGCGATGCATCTACTTCCAACAACTACTCTAGAAGTGCCACATCCTTTAAGGTACAAGTTAAATTTGACATTCCCATATTTGAGGGTTAAATAGATGTATATGTTGTAGATAAATGGTTAAATATGCTAGAAGGATATTTTTCCGTTCATGATTTTTCTAGCTGGGAAAAGATCACTTTTGCACTTCTCAAAACAGCCCCCCATGTCAAGGACTAGTGGGAAACCTACTATGAGCAGAAGGATGAAAGTACGAACTCACTATGTTCAACTGCACCCAGTTGGAACTCGTTCCGAGATGCCATCAAGGAGTAGTACTACCCTGTCAGGAGCTATGAGGATAAATACATAAAGTGGACAACAATGCGATAGGGAAGGGACCAAGATGTACCAGAGTTTACTAGTGTTTTTCATACCCTTCCGACGAAGTTGGGTATTAAGGATTTTGAGAATCATTTGGTTCTCAAGTACTGCGGCTGCCTACACAAGTACATCCAGGACAAGATGGTGTTCCTGAACATCTCCTCACTCAGCACGACATACCGATATGCCGTCAAGATCAAGAAAAAGTTTAAACAGAAGAAGCAAGAATTTGGATCAGCGAATCCGAAGCAAGGGAAAGATACCCCCAAACCTCAAAACAAAGGAAAAATCCAAGGCGAGGTGACATAGGAAAACCCGCGAAAGCTACAGGCAAAGAACAACACCACAAAGCCGAAGAAGGACAAGGGAAAGTGGTGTGAGTTCCATAAGAACTCCACTCACAACACAAGTGAGTGTCAAGCCAAGCAGTCACTGGTGGCCGAGCTAAATTCTTCGGAATCAGATGCATGTTCTAACTATGAGTCGGAACCTGACAAGGGGAATGAAAAAGGGAAGCAGATTATGAATATGGAGCTCAATGCCACCGTTGCTACCACCAAGATTCAGAAGGAGGAACCCGAAGATCCAGAGGAGGAGGAGCACCTCTTCCACTCCAAGATGTGGGTAAAGGGTTCCCTGCTACGGTTCATTGTCGACAACGAGAGCCAAAAGAACCTCATTTTGGCAGAGGTCATGAAGCAACAGGGCTTATTGACCACATCACATCCATAACCATACACCATTGGGTGGCTTAACCAAGGATGGGATCTTCGCGTGAGCCAATAGTGTTGCCTTCCATACAGCATCAAGCCCTTCACGGATGAGGTATTATGTGATGTTGCTACCCTTGATGTTTGTGATGTATTATTAGGCCAACCATACTTATGGGAGTGGCATTTTGTGTATGATTCAAGGCCTCGTATTGCTATTGTTACTTTGGGAAATAAGGTTTACAAAATACCAGAGGTAGCACTGCCTACTGCCATCTCTTTGATCACTGCAAAACAATGCAGTGAGCTCATTTCCAAAACCAGAAAATCTATTTTCCTAATGATACGCCCTTAGGGAAAGAAGAAGACGGTGGCCATGACCTCCAGATAGGGCCCCTCCTCATGACAACAACAAATAGACAAGGTCGTGGAGGAGTACGAGGACCAATCTATCGGCACTCCGTTAAAGAGAACAATGAAATCAAGAGGTAGATTTAGGAGCTGCCACAGAAAGGTCACATCCAGCCGAGTTCATCACCCTATGGGAACCCGATCATGTTGGTACAGAAGAACGATGGGACTTTGAGACTCTATATTGACTATCGGGCACTGAACAAGATCATTGTCTAGAATATGTACCTGATCCCACAGATTGTTGACCTTCTAGATCAAGTGAAGGGGGGGAATATTTCAGCAAGATCGACTTGAAGTCAGGGTATCATGAGGTACCAATCGAACCCTCAGATGTGTGAAGACTACCTTCAAAGCCAAGGAGGGCCTTTTTGAATGGTTGGTTATGCCTTTCAGGATGAAAAATGCTCCTGCAACCTTCATGAGGTTGATGGATGACATCTTGCGGCCATTCATCAACTCATTTGTATTGGTGTACTTGGATGACATCATGATCTTCATACAGAGTTGGGGAGAGCACCTCCACCACATCCAATAGGTTATCCAAACACAATGGAAACACAATATATGTGCCAATTTAGAGAAATGCACTTTTGGCATGACCCAAGTTCAGTATCTGAGATACATTATTGATGAATGGGGGGTGCATGTGGATCTAGCTAGGATCAAAGTCATCCAGGATTAGGCAACTCCAAACACTTTGATAGAGCTCTGCAACTTTCTTGGTCTTGCCAATTTATACCACATATTCATGTTGGGATTCTCTTATATCACTTGGCCCTTGAGTTAAGTCACCAAGGGAGGAATGAAAGCAATTTTTTTTTGGCCCAAATCTCAACAGAATGCATTCACAAAGTTGAAACATTGTCTCTATTCTACACCAGTGCTCACACTACGATAATTGCAACAACCATTTGAGATCACGACAAATGCCTCTAACTATGTTGTTGGGGTGGTCCTTACTCAACAAGGGCATCTAGTGACATATCACAGTGAGACACTTTCAGACACAGTCCAAAAGTATCCCACTTATGACAAAGAGATGTATTTAAATGTGCAGGCTTGCCAAATATGGAAGCATTACATTTTGGTGAAGGAAACAGTCATCCACATAGACCATTGGCCCCTATAGTTCATATAGATGAAAGGGAAGTTGCATAATGATCACCATCAGAAGTGGTCCACATACTTGCAACAGTTCCATTTAAATATCAAGTATAAGAAGGGCAACAACAATAATGTTGCAGATTGCCTCAGTCAACCACCGATCATGGCGTTAACCACCATGCTCAACTCTTGTGGGCATGAGATTTCTGATTGGCCACTTCTCTACAAAAGCGACCCCGAATTCGGCTACACATACCAGACACTTTTGGAGGGTTAGAAAATTCCAAAATTTCAACTCCAGGATGCCCTATTGTGCCTCCTGGGACACATTTGTGTTCCTTCAAGAGAGCATGCCAAGATGATTTGGGAAGCACACTACAGTCGGGCTGTTGGGCATTTCAGGGTCGAGAAAATGGTGGCAATATTGTAGAAGTATTCTATTAGATGAATATTAGACAGGATGTTGGGAAGTATGTTAGATCCTTCACTGCTTGCACCATTTCCAAAATGACCATCAAGAAGCAAGGCCTCTATACTCCGCTGCCTACCCCCAGTCAACCATGGGATTCCATCTCCATGGATTTCATGTGGGGCCTTCCTTCTACTAAGCATGGCAATGACCATGTTTTTGTATTCATTGATAGATTCTTGGAGATGGCCATTATGGATAGCCTGCAAGAAGAATATCACAACAGAAGCCACTGCTAAACTCTTCTTTGAACGAGTGTAGGTACACTATGGGCTCCCACAATCTATCATCTCAGATCAGGACAACGGGTTCCTCAATATATTTTGGTCCAGTCTCTAGTCGATGCTGGACACCAAGCTCACTAAATCCACATCTTTCCATTCCCAAACTGATGGCCAGACAAAGGTCGTCAATAGGATGATCGCACACATTCTATGCATGTACAACTCAAAGCATTAACGCACATGGGATGAGAGACTCCCCTATGTCCAACACAGCTATAACCGGGTTGTCCACAGCTCAACTGATCATAGCCCTCTTCAGGGGGGCTTGGGATTCCGTGCACTATGTCCTAGTGATGTGGCCATGCCATTTGCAACTACTCATGCAGATTCGGCTCATGTCCAGTCTAAAACTGATAAGGCAAATAGCTTCATTGAGCACATCCAACATATCCACCAGTAGGACACGACATTCTGGAGAAATCAAATGCCAAGTACAAGCAGTAACATGATCAACATAGGGTGCCACACAAGTTTCAGGTGCATGAAAAAGTTTGGTTGCATTTGCAAAAGGAAAGCCTTATCGGAAACTCAGACCACTCTGATATGTTCCTTACACCATTACCAAGGCAGTGGGATGCAATGCATTTGAGTTCATCATTTCCCCATTTCTTTGCGTGCACCCAGTGTTCAATGTGGACCACCTTCAACCATACTTCCCACCATTGCTAAACACATCAGACATTGCAGAACAACTCACGCCTACACAGTTAAATCCAAATTGCATGGAACAAGCCACAACGGATTAGATCATGGACACACAAATCAAGAACACCTGACAGAAAAGGATCAAACTATATCGAGTTGTCAAAGAAGGGAAACTCCTTCACCAGGGCAAGTGGCTCTCTAGGGACCAAATTCAATAGAAGTTTCCTCATCTCATGGAGGAACTCAATGCTATGGGAACTGTTAGCACCTAAATCTGCCTTAGGCTGAAGGAAGGAAAAATTCAGGGTAACCACAAACCACGCTCAGTCTGGTAGCTACCCCTAATAGAACAGGAGAGGGCTCTCTCCAAGTCACACTCAGCGAAGAAGTAAACGAAATGGTCTGAGATGACTTACAGTGAAATATTGATCTTAGGTTAGTAAGTAAATATGAATACAAGAAACAATGTTTTATGAATGATTGCGTTTCTGGGATGTTATGGGACCAATAGACAGTAATGAGCAGAGAATTTAATACAAACGCACAGATTACTTCATGAGACAAGACAGGTGGAAAGTCTAGCAATTTAGTTTGAAATAACGTGGAATGGAGAGATTGCTTAGGAGGGTGAAAAGGGCATAAGTACATGAATACTTTTCAATAGAAGAAGAACACTGAACATGAAATTTTCCCACAGGCAAAGCAATGAAAATGAATTCTACCTTATCTAACTTAGAAAATTTCACTGGAAATGAATATGAAATGAACTGTGAAACATAACGAAATACATATGAAACATAAGAGACACATTTGCTACACTCACAACCACATGAATCTCATGAAACAGAGCTGCTTCCTTTCATTAATCCTCTGTCAAAATATACAATGAAGAAACAGAGTTTCTTTCCCACAGTTTCCTAGAAATTACAAGCCAACCAACCCTTTGCAAATGGTTTGCATACAATAAATAGACTATGCCATGAGGAAATAGAACGACCAAGAGTTTGGGAGTTTCTCAAATCATTACAAAATGGAGATGGAAAGCCAACCATTAGCTACATGTGTAGCGTTACAAAAATGAAAAATGGCTTGGGTGACCGTTTGCCTTCCTTTGCCACTTAGATAGAAGCCAAACTCTTTAAACTTTGCCTTAGTTGCTGAAAAAAGTGAAGTGTAGATGAGCGGGCCCACTTAGAGAAATTCGCGAATCGAAATTTCGCGAAACGAAGATGAATTTGGCCTTTTTCTCTATATGCATCGTGCCCAATTCTATATGCATCGCGCCACTTTGGAGGCCGTTTTGAGGCACTTGAAAGAGTCCAAAATGTTCCCAAGTGTGCTTCTTGGAAAGCCTAGACTGTCTACTTTCCAACCCAAGTGGAATTTCTGAATTTGGTGCTCAGTTACCCATTTAAAACTTTATTCTCCCAAGACTGCTTCCTTTGTGTCAAAATAGGGGCAGAGAGGTCATTTGTTGAGTATTTTTTACCACTTCGGGACTCAAAACTTGCCCAAATTTCTTGTCCATGCACCAGTAGTCATGATTTTGCATGTTGAATCCAAAAATGCAAACCATTTGCAATTTCGAGCTCCCAATCCTAAGTTGTCTTGTGACCAAAAATTTGCCATATGACCAAAATTGTCCCAAATTTCTTGAAATTTGGGCTAGAGGTTCTCTAAGAGGTACTATGTTAGGCCACAGAGGCTTCAGCCAAGATTTGAAGCCGATATTGCTCTTTTTGCCTCTTTTGTTTCCTTATTTCCTTCTTTAGTTTTGCCTTTAAATTCCTTATTCTTGCCTTGCAAACATGATTGTGTGCCCAATAATGGTTTTTCATGTGCCTAAGCATGTACTTGTCCTTGTTCGCTTTTTCCAACAACTCCTCTAAGTGGATGTTGATCCTCTCGAGCCAATTCTCTCAATCAGCCTCTATCTCCTGCTGAATGGGTGTCCTCTTGTTAGGCTTCGTTGGGCAGCCTACTGGTCATCATGGATGTTTTTCCACCTCTATGAGGCCTCCTGGGTGCATGTACCTCTGTTGGCGAATCACTGTGTGTCTCTTCTTCATGATCATATGACAAATCAAATGTCATGTCTGCTATGTGTGTACTATACTTGGGCTGCCCTTTGATGGTGGTATGAAACTAGGTGTTGTTATGATATCTGCCACCAAGGGTAACAGTGCAAAAAGGGAGTGTTAGGAGAGGAATAATATGATGGGAATAGGGGTTATGGGGAAAATGTTGTTTAGGGATATGTAGGAGGGTTTGGGGATGTTATAAGGTAGGGTTTTGGGTTTTACATTGACCAATGAGTGGAGGGATAGGGAATATGGGTTAGTATTGTTTTAGGGTAGGGAAAATAGATAAAAATGGGATAGGGGGGAAGGGAACAATGGAAAGGAGTGAAACAATGAGAGGTGAAAGAGGAGCCTTGGCATCAATACCACAAGTTTGCAACCCTAGGAACCATGGCTTTGATGTTTTCTAGTGGTAGGTTTTATGAGTTTTTGTTGAAATTATACATAGCCATGAACCACCATAACCTTCACAAACATACATGAGCCATCAAGATTTAGAGCCTACCTGTCGATTTGAGGGGTTTCAAAGGTGACCTGATGCAATTTGGAACAATTTTCGGGCCTTTGTGGGTGTGCGCTGCGCAGCAAACCCAGTGCGGCTCGCTTTGTGTGTGCGTCGTGCCCATATAAACTTTACACTATGGGGTGGCGCTATGTGCGTTGTGCTCTCTATGTGCACCGCGCCCCTCTGTGTGTGCGCCGTGCTCCTGAAAACGACTCCAACCTCTCCTAAGACGCGTGCTTTACTCTCCCAATTACTTTGCTATGTTTCTCTTTACCTTGGTATGCTCAATGAATTTGTTCCTTGTGGAAACTTTGTGGAATGAAGAATTTGCAGTTTTGGAAGAAGATTTCAGTCAAAATCAGGCCTTTTAGCCCTGTGCACCGTGCCTCCCATGTGCATCGCGCCAGTGTAAATTTACACTGGAAAACTTCTCCCAGTGCGCCGCGCTCCCTTTGTGCATCATGCCATTTTGCAGGAGCCTTTTGGAGGCCTTTCTGGTGTCCAAATTAGGTGCAGGATAGTGCGTTGGAAAGGTCTTTGAGTCTAATTTCCAACCCAACTTGAATTTTTCAATTTGGAGTTCATTTTCGCTGTAAAAAATCAAATCTCCCAAGACTGGTCAAAATGTGCCAAATGAGGCTGCCTCAAGGCAGAGTGCTGTTGCATTCAACGTTTGAAGGTGTTTCTCAAATCTAAATGGAGTTCATGATAGCTCATTGGAAAGCTCCTTGTGTCTAGTTATCATGTGACTCATCAAGAAAGTTATTTGGCTAACCAAGCTAGGAGAAAACTTGATTTTCCCAAGGTCACTTTAGAGGTGCATCAATTCTCCCGAGGCAATTATATTTTTGACATTTATTTAAAACCATGACACCTGTGTAAAAATTGAAGTATTTTTTTCTTCCTTGGTCTGTTGTGGACAAAAACCTCTCTCAGTTTTCCCAAATTCATCTTTGATTGCTCAGAAACATCATTTGAGTGAAACATATCCCGATGTGTGGGACAAGGGATTTGCCGAAATGAAGCGAAATGAAGGGGATAGGGGGCTTCTAAATTCTTGAGAAAATTTAGGGAAGTGGGGAGGGATGTTAGAAAGTAGCGGAAAGTGGAATCTCAAAAATTGAGTGAGGGGAAGGAGTCCAAAAGGGAAAAACACAGGCCTAGCCTAGAAAATTGCCAAGTTGTAGCAACAAACTAGGGTTTGTGCAAAAATGAGGAATTTGAGGGGTTTTAGTGGTGGGAAGTGTTTAATAAGGTACATTATGGATAGGGGAAGGTGTATGAAAATCAGGATACAATTTTCTCTGATGATTTGACCATCCAAGAGAAATTAGCTTCAAAACCCTAGGAGAGGGAAATGAACCTTGCCTAGGCGCAACTAAAGCATGAACAAGGTGTAAAATGACCCAGTGGAACTTGACATGATGATGACAACCCTTTGAATGATGGTACACTCAGTTGAATGGTGACATGGAACGTCATTTGGACAATTTTGAAAAGGGTAAAATCAAACCCTAGACCTAATGCCTAGTGACCAAATTTTGCTTGAAGACTCACTGAAATGACAAAATTTGACCTTGACACCTTAAAATCACTTTGTAAGAGCATGTTTGATCACTAGAGGAAGGCTGCAAAGACTGACACTAACAGGAACCATTGCTTCCTAAGGAGGGTGGAATGATCCAAGTGGATATTAGTCGCCACCTACCTATTCCACTTGGAACCCCAACACTATCTATTTTAGTTTTTCGATTTCCTTAATTGTGGCAGAGTTTACTATTTTCGACAGTTTTTTGGGTCCTCAACTTCCAGAGCCATTTTGAGGCACTAAATGGATTTTTTAGGGAAAACGGAGAGACTAGAACCATCCCAAACCAACTTGCTTGATTAATTTCAACCTTCTCTTTGAACTCTTAGAAACGAGGTATTATGATAGCCAAACGGAGATCATATGCCAAATTTACGACCCCAGGAAGTTGATGTACCAATTTACCCAAATGGGGCCCATAGTTTTGGCACTTCATCTCCTAGGGTTTGTTTTTTGGATGTTTAGGTTTTTCCATTGTTTCCCAATAATAAATAGTCCTTTGAGCCTCATTGTAACACTATTCACAGGCATGTAGCCACCATGTCTCTTCTCTGAGATAAGCTACCATCACCGAGCTAGTCTTATTTCCATTCTGTTTGTAAGCATATTTCAGTATTTGATATTAATGAAATGAAGTGTTATATCTACTGCATATTTGTATTTATGGTTATATCTATAATTTGTTGCGTTCCTATTTAAATCTAGATCAGTGGCATCAGAGCGGTCTACTCTTTCTCTGTTTTTCTTTGCATGTCCCCAACAAGGTTAGGATATAAGGAGTTAGGGCTTGAACTGGTTGAACCTTTGCAAGTCCAGCCTCACAAATCCCAACAGCCTCCCATGGTGGATGAAAATAAATATGAGGGGGGAGGAGATCCTATCAAAATATTTCTCGAAGAAGCCCTTGAGCAACAAAGGAATGCGATAATGGACAATTTTGTCCAGGTCCTTCAGCAGCTACCCAAGGGTGACACATCTACCTCCAGAAACTCCTCTAGAAGCGCCACACCCTTTAAGGTACAAGTTAACTTTGACATTTCCATATTTGAGGGTCAGATAGACGTAGATGCTATAGATAAATGGTTAAATCTGCTAGAAGGATATATTTACGTTCATGATTTTTCCAACCGGGAAAATATCACTTTTGCACTTCTCAAAGCAGCCTCCCACAACAAGGACTGGTGGGAAACCTACTGTGAGTAGAAGGAAGAAAGTACGAACTCAATGTTTTTAGCCGAACCCACTTGGAACGCGTTCCAGGATGCCATCAAGGAGCAGTATTACCCTATCGAGAGCTATGAGGATAAATACATAAAGTGGACAATGCTGCGACAAGGAAGGGACCAAGATGTACCATAGTTTACCAATGTTTTTCATACCCTTCGCACAAAGTTGGGTATCAAAAATCCTGAGAACCATTTGGTTCTCAAGTACCACGGCTACCTATGCAGGTACATCCAAGAGGAGATGGAGTTCCTGAACATCTTGTCACTTAGCACGACATATTGTTATGCCATCAAGATCGAGCAAAATTTTAAATAGGATAAGTGAGACTTTGGATATGCGAAACCGAAGCAAGGGAGAGGTACCCCAAAACTACAGAACAAAGGACAAAGCCAAGGAAGGGTAGCCTAGGACAACCCACCAAAGCCACAAGCAAAGAAAAACACCATGAAGCCAAAGAAGGACACAGGAAAGTGGTGTGAGTTCCATAAGAGCTCCACTCACAACACAAGTGAGTGTCAGGGCAAGAAGTCATTGGTGGCCGAGCTAAAGGCTTTAGAATTAGATGCAGATTCTGATTCTGAATCAGAACCCAACAAGGGGAATGACAAAGGGAAGCATATTATCGATGCGGAGCCCAATGCCACTATTCCCACCATGAAGCTCTAGAAGGAGGAACTCAAAGATCTAGAGGAGGAGGAGCACCTCTTCCACTCCCATATGTGGGTAAAGGGTTCCCCACTAGATTTAATTATTGACAGCGGGAGACAAAAGAACATCATTTCGGCAGAGGTCTTGAAGTGGCTGGGCTTAACAACCACAACACATCCACAATTGTACACCATTGGGTGGCTTCACCAAGGATGAGATCTTCGCGTGGGCTAACAGTGTCACCTTTCATAAAAAATCAAGCCCTTCACGGATGAGGTATTATGTGACATTTCTCCCCTTGATTTGTGATGCATTATTAGGCCAACCATACTTATGGAAGCATTATTTTGTGTATGAGTCAAGGCCTCATTCCGTTATTGTTACTTTGGGAAATAAGCTTCATAAGATACCAGAGGTAGCACTTCCTACCACCATCTCTTTGGTTACGAAAAAATAATGAAGTAAGCTCGTTTCCAAAACCGGGAAATTTGTTTTCCTGATGATACGCCCTTAGGGAAAGAAGAAGATGGTGGCCAAGACCTCTAGACAAGGCCCCTCTACATGACAACAACAAATGGACAAAGTCATGGAGGAGTACAAAGACATGTTCACCTCCCTCTTAGGGGTGCCTCTGCACTGTCAGGTCAAGCACTCCATCGATCTAACCTTAAGCATGTTGCTGCCCAATGGACCAATCTATTGGCGATCCATTCTGGAGAACAAAAAAGTTAAGAGATAGATTCAGGAACTTCCACAGAAAGGTCATACCCAGTCGAGTTCATCACCTTGTGGGAGCCCAATCACTTTGGTACAGAAGAAGGATGGGACTTGGAGACTCTGTATTGACTATCGGGCACTTAAAAAGATCATTGTTTGTAATAGGTACCCGATTCCACGGATTGATGATCTTTTGGATTGATGTACCAGAGGAAGTGTCGGTGGACGCAAATATTAGGAAGTTGGTTGCGGGTGTGTGCAATGAAAAATCAAAAGTGGCCAAGGTTCAGTTTGAACTAAACCTGAAGATAACAAAGCTCGAGTTGAAGGCACAGCCTTCAACTCCACGAGAGGTCAGAGAACAATGTGAAGCCACTGTGAAGGATGGAATCATAGCAGTAGATGTTGCGGTGAGGGATTGCACCATGCTCATCGAACAGTCCATGGAGGTAGTCACGGTGTTATAGGAAGATCCTAACCTGTAGAGGTTAAACACCAAAGCCCGTGAATTACGGTAGTGGTACAATGAAGCAAGAGTGACGATGCACACCATCACTATATCACAACGATTGGCTAAGCTGCATGAGGCAAAATAGTTGCTTGAACAAGTGGAGGCAGTGCAAAGGAAAGAGGTGTTCCTCAAGGCCAAATTGGGGCCTTGGCTAGACAAGGCCTATGTTATGTCTACCACCATTGAGGAAATGTTATCAAGCCTACAAAGAATGCAATAGAAGATCAAGGAAGACAACGCAGGACCAGCAACATAGCAGCTAGTGGAGTAGATCAAACAGGCAATCACGAAGAGTGCAACTGAGGTAGCAGTGGCACAAGTAGACTTGGGATGTCTCTGCAATAAGATCTCTGTGCTAGTAGAGTGACTCAGGGGCGAGTCATGATAATTGTATTGGGGGCCTATTGGGACAGAGTCCCCTAGGGTCAATTTTGGGGCAAAAGCCCATGTTTTGGGGAAAAAAGCCCAAGTTTTATTGTAAAATGTGTAAAGTCTCTGCAAGTTGTGGTCATGAAATGCGTAGATAGTAAAGTGTCTTAAAGGGTTTTACCTTTATTTTATGTAAGTTGTTTAAGCTTTAGTAGACTTACCCATGGTCCGTAGACCATGGGATTGTATAAAAGGAAGAGTCTTAGAGAGTCTAAGGCATAATAGAATAGAATAGGATGAAGATGAATGTAATGGGTCAGTAAGAAAAAGAGAAAATAAGTCTTAGAGTAGAAGAGAGGCTCTGCAGCTATGTGCGCAGAGGCCTAGAGTAGAGTCCACAGCTGATTGTACTGACCCATAATAGCTCAGTGTGCATGGAAGTATTATGTTTGTAGGAAGAATTAAAGTATTGATAAAGAGATTATTCCAGAAATTCCTATGTTTATCTATTTCCTTCTGTTATGAATGAATGTGAAATTATGTTATAATGAATGATGGGCTTATGAATTAATATTGTATTGATGCACAATTTTACATGATTTATATTGTCATTTGAATGCAAGTAATAATAACTATTTATGCGAAGAATATCCTATTGCATGTTAAAGTTATCAAACACTTAATCTGATCTGGGTAAATATAGGGTAATTACACAAATGCGTAAGTGGAGGATTTATGTATTTGGGGTCAGTGAAAGGCAGTCGTAGACCTTCGTGAAGGTCTAGAGCTTGATAAAAGGAAGTTATATCGATAAGCCTTAATGACTTATTGATTTGCGCGAAGGCAGGTTTAGGGCATAAAAAGACATCGCGCTTATCTCTGGGTGCAGAAAATTGGTTCCAGCATCCCCCCATATTGCTTCGGGTGAGACTTCAGTCCACATTTCGCGGGTTGATGCCTAAAAGGCCAGTAGTGTAGGGATTTGTTTGGAAAACTTAACTCTAAACCTTGGTCAGGACCCATTAAGCAAACACCCAAGGTACCCGACTATAGCTAGATCTATTCTAACTATGAAGAAAAGAAGGTGCTCAAGGGAGACACCACAAGAAAAATCAACCTCTTCTTCACTATGCCCTCTACTAATACGTACCACCTAGAGATGAATGCCATTGATGGAAATCATAATGAGATCCTCCTCTTGAATAAATGAAGAAAAAAATTCCTAGGGTGGCACTTGAAGTCCCCCGAAGAAAGGATGAGCTCTTCGCTTGAAGAACTCTTGCTAAACAACAAGTGACTCGGCTAAGCAGCTAGAGCAGCCAAAGATAAATTCGATATGCCAAAGATGATGAAATGAGGAGAGTTTCCTTCCTTATATAGATTTTGTGGAGAATTTTTGCCTCCATTTTCCCTTCATCATGGGTTCCTCTCTCAACCATTGATTTCCCCTCTATGCAAATCAAACTAGGGAATGTGTATTCTCCTAGTGTGGGTGGTCCCCACGTATAAATTAACGACATCAAAATAAATTCTAGCCTCTGAATAAAATTGAATGGGCCCCATCACCTCCAAAATTGACCACAAAATGTAGAAATTAATCATGTTCCAAAATAGTTTAGGAAGGGACATTACAATCCCCCCTCCCAATTGTTTTTTTTCCCCAAGCAACTTCAGTGATGGATGCCCAAGTATGTGCTGGCCCTCCCAAGTAGCATCCTGATCTAGGTGGATATTGGTGGCCACCTGCCTATTCCACTTGGAACCCCAACATGGTCTCTTTCAATTTTTCAGTTTCCTTAATTGTAGCACAGTTTACTATTTTTGGCACTTTTTCGGGTCTTGAACTTTTGGAGCCATTTTGAGGCCCTAAACGACGTTTTTAGGGAAAACAGAGAGACTGGAAATGCCCCAAATTGGCTTGCCTATTTGTTTTCACCATTCTCTTTGAGATCTTATAAACAATATATTATGATATCCAAATGAAGATCGTATGCCAAAGTTACAACCCTGGGAAGTTGATGTACCAATTTACCCAAACAGGGCCCACATTTTTGGTGCTTCATCTCCTAGGGTTAGGTTTTTGGATGTTTAGGGTTTTCCATTATTTCTCAATAATAAATAGGCCTTTGAGCCTCATTGTAACACAGTTCACAAGCATGTAGCTACCACATCTCTTCTCAGAGATAAGCTACCATCGCCCGAGCTAGTCTTATTTCCATTATGTTTGTAATCATATTTCAGTATTTGAAATTAATGAAATGAAGTGTTATTTCTACTGCATCTCTATATTTACGGTTATATCTGTAATTTGTTGTGTCCCTATTTAAATTTGGATCAGTGGTATCAGAGCGGTCTTCTCTTTCTCTATTTTTCTTTGCATGTCCCCAACAAGGTCGAGATATAAGGAGTTAGGGCTTGAACTAGTTGAACCTTTTCAAGACCAGCCTCACAAATCCTGATGCCCTCCCATGGTAGATGAAAAGAAATACGATGGGGTAGGAGATCCTATCAAAATCTTGCTTGAAGAAGCCCTCGATTGAAAAAGGAACGTGATGATGGACAATTTTGTCCAGATCCGTCAGTGACTACCCAAGGGCGATGCATCTACTTCTGGCAACTACTTTGGAAGCACCACACCCTTTAAGGTACAAGTTAACTTTGGCATTCCTATATTTGAGGGTCAGATAGACTTAGACACTGTAGATAAATTGTTAAATCTCCTAGAAGGATATTTTTCCATTCATGATTTTTTCAGCTAGGAAAATATCACTTTTCCACTTCTCAAAGAAGCCCCCCATGTCAAGGACTGGTGGGAAACCTACTGCGAGTAGAAGGATGAAAGTATGAACTCACTTTTTTTAGCCACACCAACTTGGAACTCATTCTGGGATGCCATCAAGGAGTAGTACTACCTTTTCGGGAGCTATGAGGATAAATACATAAAGTGGACAATGCTACGACAGGGAAGGGACCAAGATGTACCAGTGTTTACCAATGTTTTTCATATCCTTCACAGGAAGTTGGGTATCAAGGATTCTAAGAACCATCTGGTTCTAAAGTACCATGACTGCCTACATAGGTACATCTAGGATGAGATGGAGCTCATGAACATCTCCTCACTCGGCATGGCGTACCGATATGCTGTCAAGATTGAGCAAAAATTTAAACAGAAGAAGTGAGACTTTGGATCTGCAAATCTGAACCAAGGGAAAGGTACCTCCAAACTATAGAACAAAGGACAAAGCCAAGGTAGGGAGGCCTAGAACAACCCGGAAATGCCGCAATAAAATACCAACACCGCGAAGCTGAAGAAGGACACAGGAAAGTGGTGTGAGTTCCATAAGAGCTCCACTCATAACACAAGTGAGTGTCGAGCCAAGCAGTCACTGGTGGCCGAGCTAAAGGCTTCGGAATCAAATGCATCTTCTGACTCTAAGTCAGAACCCAACAAGGGGAATGACAAAGGGAAGAATATTATCAATGCAAAGCCCAACACCATCATTGCCACCACGAACATCCAGAAGGAGGAACCTGAATATACAGAGGAGGAGGTGTGCCTCTTCCACTCCTAGGTGTGGGTAAAGGGTTCCATAAGAGATCCACTTGCGTGAGCCAGCAGTGCCACCTTCCAGCATCAAGTCCTTCACGGATGAGGTATTATGTGATGTTGCTCCCCTTGAAGTTTGTGATGTATTATTAGGCCAACCATACTTATGGAAGTGGCATTCTATGTATGAGTCAAGGACTCGTGTGGTTTTTGTTACTTTGGGAAATAAGTTGTACAAAATACCAGAGGTAGCACTACCTACCGTCATCTCTTTGGTTACTACAAAAACACATAATAAGCTCATTTCCAAAACCAGGAAATTTGTTTTCCTAATGATACACCCTCAGGGAAAGAAGAAGATAGTGGCTACAACCTCTAGACAAGGCCCCTCTGCATGACAACAACAGATGGGCAAGGTCATGGAGGAGTATGATGACATCTTCACCTCCCCCACAGGAGTGCCTTTGCACTGTCAGGTCAAGCACTCCATCGATCTAACCCCAAGTGTGACGCTGCCCAGTGGACCACTCTATCAGTGCTCCATTTTGGAGAATGACGAAATCAAGAGGCAGATTCAGGAGATGTTGCAGAAAGCTCACATCTGGCCTAGTTCATTGCCCTGTGGGAGCTCAATCGTGTTGGTACAGAAGAAGGATGGGAATTGGAGACTCTGTATTCGCTATCAAAAGTTGAGCAAGATCACTGTTCGGATTAGGTAACTGATCCCACATATTTATGACCTTCTAGACCAACTTAAGGGGAAAAAATATTTCAGTAAGATCGAATTGAAGTCAGGATATCACCAAGTACCAATCAAACCCTCTCATGTGTTGAAGACTTCCTTTAAAGCCCGGAGGGCCTTCTCGAATGGTTGGTTATGTCTTTCGAGTTGATCAATTATCTTTCAACCTTCATGAGGTTGATGGATGACATCTTGTGGCCATTCACAAACTCATTTGTAGTGGTATACTTTGATAACATCCTGATATTTAGCCAGATTTGGGAAGAGCACCTCCACCACATCCGACAGGTTCTCCAAACACTACGACAACACAAGTTATGTGCCAATTTGGAGAAATGCACTTTTAGCATGACCCAGGTTCAGTATCTAGGATACATTATTGATGAACAGGGGGTGCATGTGGATCCATCAAAGATCCAAGTCATCCTGGATTGGCCAACTCCAACCACTTTGACAGAGCTCCGTAGCTTTTGGGTCTTGCCAATTTCTACCGTAGGTTCATGTTGGGATTCTCTCATATCAGTTGGCCCTTGAGTCAAGTCACCAAGGGAGGAGTGATTTTTTTTTTTTTTTGGTTTGAATCTCAATAGAAGGCATTCACAGAGTTCAAATATCTCTTCTATGCTACACTAGTGCTCACATTACCAAACTTCCAACGACCATTTTTGATCGAGACAGATGCCCCTGACTATGCTATTGGGGCAGTCCTTACTCAACAGGGGCATCCAGTGGCATATCACAATGAGACACTTTCAGACACAATCTAGAATTATCCCACTTATGACAAAGAGATGTATTTCATTGTGCAGGCCTGCTGACAATGGAAGCGTTACATTTTGGGGAAGGAAACGGTCATCCACACAGACCACCAGCACTTGCAATTCATATAGATGCAAGGGAAGTTGCAGAATCATTGCCATTAGAAGTGGCCCACATACCTGCAACAGTTCCATTTGAATATCAAGTAGAAGAAGTGCAGCAACAATAATGTTGCAAATTGCCTCAGCCGACCACCAATCATGGCGTTAACCACCGTGCTCAACTCTTGTGGGCACGAGACTTGTAATTGGCCACTTCTCTACAAAAGTGACACAAAATTCAGCCACACATACCAGACGCCCTTGGAGGGTCAGCAAATTCCAAATTTCCACCTCTAGGATGCCCTATTATGCGACTTGGGACACCTTTTTGTTCCTTCAAGACAGCGTGACAAGGCACTATAGTTGGGCCACTAGGCATTTCAGGGTTGAGAAAATGGTGGCAATACTGCAGAAGTATTTCTATTGGTAAAATCTTCGATAGGATGTCGGGAAGAACATCAGATCGTACACTGTTTGCATCGTTGCCAAATCGACCATCAAGAAGCAAGGCCTCTATACTCTTCTACCTACCCCTAGTCGACCTTGGGAATCCATCTCCATGGATTACATGTTGGGCCTTCCTTCTACTAAACATGGAAATGACTTTTTTTTTGTAGTTGGTGATAGATTCTCAAAGATGGCCATTATGGCTGCCTACAAGAAGAATATCACATCGGAAGGCACTGCTAAACTCTTCTTTGAACGAGTGTGGGTATCCTTTGGGATTGCACAGTCTATCATCTCAGATTGGGATAGCGGGTTCCTCAGCACATTTTGGTCCAGTCTCTGGTTGATGTTGGACACCAAACTCACTAAGTCCACAGCTTTCCATCCCCAAAATGATGGCCAAACAGAGTTCATCAATAGGATGATTGTACACATTCTACGCATGTACAACTCAAATCGTCCACACACATGGGATGAGATCCTCCCCTATGTCCAGCACAACTATAACCGAGCTCTCCATAGCTCGGCTGGCCATAACCCTTTTTAGGTGGGCTTGGGATTCCAACCACTATGTCCCATTGATGTGGCCATGCCATTTGTAGTTACTCATGCAGATTCGACTCTTGTCTAGTCCAAAACCGACAAGGCCAACAACTTCATTGAGCACATCCAACATATCTGCTAGTAGGTCCATGACATTCTAGAGAAATCAAATGCCAAGTACAAGCAACAACATGATCAACATCGGGTGCTACACAAGTTTCAGGTGGATGACAAAGTCTAGTTGCATTTGCACAAGGAATGCATTACTAGAGCCTATCAGAAACTCAGACCACTCTGATATGGTCCTTACACCATTACCAAGACAGTGGGAGACAATGCATTTGAGCTCAGAATTTCCCCATTCCTTGGCCTGCACCAGCGTTCAATGTGGACCGCCATTGACCATACTTCCCACCATTGCTAGACACATCAGACATTGCAAAACAACTCACACCTATAGAGTTAAATCCAGATTGCATGGAACAAGCCACAACTGATCGGATCATGGACATGCAAATCAAGAACATTAGACAACAAAGTATCCAACTATATCGAGCTGTCAAAGCATAACAACTCTTTCAACAAGGCAAGTGGCTCACTAGGGACCAAGTTCAGAAGAAGTTTCCTCATTTCATGGAGGAACTCAATGCAATGGGAACCATTTCTTCCTAAGGGTAGAGGAATGATCCAAGTGGATATTGGTGGCAACCTACCTATTCCACTTGGACCCCCAACGCTGTCTCTTTCAGTTTTTCGGTTTCCTTAATTGTAGCACAGTTTACTATTTTCGATAGTTTTTCGGGTCCTCAACTTTCGAAGCCATTTTGAGGCCCTAAACGACACTTTTTAGGGAAAGCAGAGAGACTAGAAATGCTCCAAACCAGCTTGCTTGATTAATTTGGACCTTCTCTTTCAAATCTTTGAAACAAGGTATTATGATAGCCAAACGAGGATCGTATCACAAAGTTATGACCCCAGGAAGTTGATGTACCAATTTATCCAAATAGGGCCCACAGTTTTGGTGCTTCATCTCATAGGGTTCAGTTTTTGGATGTTTAGGGTTTTCCATTGTTTCTTAATAACAAATAGTCCTTTGAGCCTCATTATAACACCGTTCATAGGCATGTAGCTAACACATATCTTCTTAGAGATAAGCTACCATTGCCCAAGCTAGTCTTATTTCCATTATGTTTTTAAGCATATTTCAATATTTGATATTAATGAAATGAAGTGTTATTATTATTGCATCTTTGTATTTATGGTTATATATGTAATTTGTTATGTTCCTGTTTAAATTTGGATTAGCGGTATCAAGGCAGTCTACTCTTTCTCTGCTTTTCATTACATGTCCCCAACGAGGTCGGGATATAAGGAGTTAGGGCTTGAACTGGTCGAAACTTTGCAAGACTAGCATCACAAATCCCGATGACCTCCCATGGCGAATGAAGAGAAAGACGAGGGGGAAAGATATCCTATCAAAATCTTTCTTGAAAAAGCCCTCGAGCGACAAAGGAATGCGATGATGGACAATTTTGTCCAGATCGTTGAGCGGCTACCCAAGGGTGATGCATCTACTTTCGACAGCTACTTTAGAAGTGCCACACCCTTTAAGCTACAAGTTAACTTTGACATTCCCATATTTGAGGGTTAGATACATGCAGACAAGGTAGGTAAATGATTAAATCTTCTAGAAGGATATTTTTTCGTTCATGATTTTTCCAACCAGGAAAAGATCACTTTTGCACTTGTCAAAGCAGCCCCCCACATCAAGGACTGGTGGGAAACCTACTGTGAGCAAAAGGATGAAAGTACGAACTCATTGTTTTTAGCCGCACCCACTTGGAACTTATTTCGAGATGTCATCAAGGAGCAGTACTACCTATCGAGAGCTATGCAAATAAATACATAAAGTGGACAACACTGTGATAGGGAAGGGACCAAGATGTACAAGAGTTTTCCAATGTTTTTCATACCCTTCGCACGAAGTTGGGTATCAAGGATTTTGAGAACCATTTGGTTCTCAAGTACCATGGCTGCCTACACAGGTACATCCAGGATAAGATAGAGTTCCTAAACATCTCCTCGCTCAGCATGACATACTGATATGTCATCAATATAGAACAAAAGTTTCAACAAAAGAAGGGAGACTTTGGATCTGCAAATCTGAAGCAAGGGAAAGGTATCCCCAAACCATAGAATGAAGGAGAAAGCCAAGGCAGGGCAGCCTAGAACAACCCACCAAAGCCATAAGCAAAGAACAACACTGCGAAGCTGAAGATGGACACAAGAAAGTGGTGTGACTTCCATAAGAGCTCCATTCACAACACAAGTGAGTGTCGAGCCAAATAGTCACTGGTGGCTAAGCTAAAGGCTTTGAAATCAGATGCATGTTCTGAATCTGAGTTAGAACCCGACAAGGGGAATGACAAAGGGAAGCAGATTATTGATGTGGAGCCCAACGCCACCGTTGCCACCATGAAGATCCAAAAGGAGGAACCCAAAGATTCAAAGGAGGAGGAGCGCCTCTTCCACTCCCGAATGTGGGTAAAGGGTTCCCTGCTATAGTTGATTGTGAACAATGGGATCCAAACTAACCTCATTTCTATAGAGGTCGTGAAGTGGCTAGGCTTACCGACCATAGCACATCCACAACCATAGACCATCGAGTGATTTCACCAAGGACGAGATCTCCGTGCGAGCTAGCATTGTTGCCTTTCATACAACATCAAGCCCTTCACAGATGAGGTATTATGTGATGTTTCTCCCTTGAAGTTTGTGATCTATTATTAGGCCAACCATACTTATTGAAGCATCATTCTATGTATGATTCAAGGCCTCGTGTTGTTATTATTACTTTGGGAAATAAGTTGTACAGGATACCAAAGGTAGCACCGCCTACTGCCATCTCTTTGGTTACTGCAAAACAATGTAGTAATCTCATTTCCAAAACCGAGAAATTTTCTTTCTTGGTGATACACCCCTAGGGAAAGAAGAACATAGTGGCCATGACCTCTAGATAGGCCCCACCCACACGACAACAATAGATGAACAAGGTCATGGAGGAGTATGAGGACATCTTCACCTCCCTGGCAGGGGTGCCTTTACACTATTAGGTCAAGCACTCCATCAATCTGACCATAGGTGTGTTGCTGCCCAATGCACCAATCTATCAGTGCTCCATTCTAGAGAACGATGAAATAAAGAGGCATATTTAGGAGATGTCGTAGAAAGCTCACATCTGGGTGATTTCATCACTCCGTGGGAGCCCAATCATGTTGGTATAGGAGAAGGATGGGACTTGGACACACTGTATTGACTATCGGGCACAAGATCGCTATCTAGAATAGGTACCTAATCCCATAGATTGATGACCTTCTGGACCAATTGAAGGCAGAAAAATATTTTAGCAAGATCAAATTGAAGTCAGGATATCACCAGGAACCAATCAAACCCTCCGATGTGTGGAAGACTGCCTTCAAAGTCGAGGAGGGCCTTTTTGAATGGTTAGTTATGCCTTTTGGGTTGATGAATACTCCTACAAACTTCATGAGGCTGATGGATGACATCTTGCGGCCATTCACCAACTCATTTGTAGTGGTATACTTGGATGACATCCTGATCTTCAGCTATAGTTGGGAATAGCACATCCACCACATCTGATATGTTCTCTAAAAACTTCAGCAACACAAGCTATGTGCCAATTTAGAGAAATGCACTTTTAGGATGACCTGGGTTCAGTATCTAGGATAAATTATTCATGCATGGGGGGTGCATGTGGATCCAACCAGGATCCAAGTCATCCAAGATTGACCAGCTCCAACCACTTTGACAGAGCTCCGCAACTTTCTGGGTCTTGCCAATTTCTACTGCAGGTTCGTGTTGGGATTCTCTCATATAACTTGGCCCTTGAGTCAAGTCACCAAGGGAGAAGTGAAAGCACAATTATTTTGGTATGAATATCAATAGAATCTGTTCACAAAGTTGAAACATTGCCTCTTCTCTGCACCAGTGCTCACATTATCAGACTTGCAACAACCATTTGTGATCAGGGCAGATGCCTCTGACTATGCTATTGGGGCAGTCCTTACTCAATAGGGGCACCTAGTGGCATATCATAGTGAGACACTTTTAGAGATAGTTTGGAAGTATCCCACTTATGACAAAGATATGTATTCCATTGTGTAGGCTTTTCAACAATGGAAGCATTACATTTTGGGGAAGGAAATGGTCATCCGCACAGACCACTAGCCCCTACAGTTCATACAGATGCAAGGGAAGTGGGAGAATGATTGCCATCAAAAGTGGTCCACACACCTATAAAAGTTCCATTTGAATATCAAGTATAAGAAGGGTTGTACCAATAATGTTGCATATTGCCTCAACTGACCACCGATCATGGTGTTAACCATCGTGCTCAACTCGTGTGGGCAAGAGACTTCTGGTTGGCCACTTCTCTACATAAGCGACCCAGAATTCGATCACACATACCAGATGCTCTTGGAGGGTTAGCAAGTTCCAAATTTCCACCTCCAGGATGCCCTATTATGCCACTTGGGAAACCTTTGTGTTCCTTCAAGAGAGCGTGCCAAGATGATTTGGGAAGCACATTATAGTCGGGTTGCTGGGCATTTCGGGGTCGAGAAAACGATGGCAGTATTGTATAAGTATTTCTATTGGCCGAATCTTCGACAAGATGTCGAGAAGTACACCAGATCATGAACTACCTACGCCATTGCGAAATTTACCATCAAGAAGCAAGGCCTCTATACTTCACTGCCTACTCCTAGTCGACCTTCGAAATCCATCTCCATGGATTACATGTCGGGTCTTCCTTATACTAAGCATGGCAATGACTGTTTTTTTGTAATCATCGACAGATTCTCGAAGATGGCCATTATGGCAGCCTGCAAGAAGAGTATCATAGCAGAAGCCACTGCTAAACTCTCCCTTCATGTTGATACTATACTCAATTTGACCACATGATAGATGAGTGTGCATATACTCATCTCTTGGCTCCTTCTATTCCAAAGGCTCTCTTTGCCTGTCACAATAGCATAGGCACACTCTCATACTCTCTCCACATCATCAACACTCTTGGTCTTTCTCCTTAGCAATTCTAACTCACAACACACTCCACTCAGCCCACTCAACTATGCTACTTGCCCAACTTTTCTCAATCACAATATTGGGTTTTGTTCCTCTACGACACATTGGTCGATATTGTCTCTACTATCCTCCATTCTTCCTTAAGTTTCCTCCATCATGGCTACCCATGATGCATATGATAGGTCTTCTTATTTAATCTCATATATGAAACAACGCTCTCCATTATGTTATTCCATCAAATGGATTGGATTATGCTTATTAATTGATCTATAAGAATCAGATTCATTCAATCAACCATTGTAGCCACATTAAATCAAAAAATGGACACCTAAGAATCTATCCTTGCTGAAAATAAATTCTTAGTCAAACTACACACTACAACAAGGCTCTCCATTCCTTGTTAATTTCCCATAGAGCACAAATTGTACCTTAGGCATGGCTCTCCTGGACTATGATCATAACTTCTGCACTTAGCCATATTTTCCATTTAGTTCTATAAGGCGTGCAAATAAGATCGTAGGATGCTTTATTTTGCTCGAGATAGACCCCATTAATTCATCTTGTGCAATTATGGTCCTCTCTGTCTCCATTCAGATATTCTTGGTAGTCTAACTCTGGCAAGCCTCAAAATATGGCATAAATCCAAGTTATAGTAAATTCTACTAGATAATTGTCGAATGATTCATATCCACAGGTTATAAGCCCATGGATCTATAGCAGACCCCTAATGTGCCATAACTACAAGTTATGGTAAATTCTACTAGATAATTTTTGAATGATTCATATCCATAGGTTCTAAGCCCATAGATCTATAGCAGACCCCTAATATGGCATAAGTTCCAAACTTTGCCCATGATTCCAAATATATTCCAACTCATCCATCCTTTGAACCATACATCTACGATGCCATTTTATTTTTTATTCGTACATTTTATTGGTCACCAAAGCACACAAGACTGTCACCTAGAAATCCACTGGGCCTCACTCATATACATATGCACTACCATTTGGAGCTCAAATTCCCAAATCACCATATATCATTTTGATAGCTCTCATTAAGATCGTATAGAGTTACAGACTTTTGGCCTAGCCCACTTGTGTACACCAACTGAAAATGCTTGTTGTGGCCAACTTCATAACATACCCAAAACTCCCTTTTCTTATAAATTTTATTCATTACAATTTCTTGAACTTCCGAGATATAATCTCCAGGTATCCCCCACAATCTCGACGTCAACACTCCATGGCATGCCTCTTGTAATGAAAACCTTCACGCTAACAAACTTTCCACTTGTCAGCCTCTTGTACACCACTATGATCTCTACCTATTAGACCCACTACAATGCCCGACTCTAATTACAATTTCTTCCTGGCTTTTACCCTTCTAGGCAATCTTCATTATAGGTTCTATCAGTTAACAGTTCATTAATTTTTATCCCTACTAGCCCGATTCCAAGCTTTCCCATATCACATATTAATAAAGTTTCAGGCTTTCGGGATTCCAGGCATTTTTCCCTCTATCCTAAATCAAATATTTCTCGTATCACATGTTAATAAATATTTTGGATTACGAGTTTTGTTCCATGCTAGCTGATAACAAGATTTCATTCTTTCAAGCACTCTGGGCTTCCAACCTTTCGAGTATTCTAGGTTTCTGGGCTTCTGGGCACTACAAATTTGACTGTGGAGATAATGACTTTTACTGTCAATAACTTTCGATCCATGAGGTCATTTTCATACTTCAGCATACCATTGGAAATATATTTTCAAGGACTATCCATCTATTCCATTTCCAATATCATTTGAGTTGATTTTCCTAGGCAAAAATTCCTTCAAAACATGGGACTCCCAACCATCATAGTCATCATTTTATCAATTCTCCAACAATTTTTCTACTATTATGATTCTCTACAAGAGACTAAAACAACCATGAAACACCCCTTAATCTTGACACACAAAACACACCAATGTTAGTACATCTACTGCCACCAATGTCCATGTTAATCTGGTTAACATCACTGCCAACACACTTTCCAACTATCAGATAATGGAAACTATCCAAAACATCCCCCCCATGGCTACACATCAATGGTAGCATATATGTTGCAACAATAACCCATGCTAGTCTAGTTGACATCAATGCCAACACACTTGTTGCCGCTAGCCATACAGACAATGCCAACTTTCCAACAACAACTAGCCAAGACTGAAACTGTGATATTGGTTGAGGTTCCATATTGAGTAGCCTCTTCTTAGGTATTCTAACCTAATATTTCTCTAAGGAATCCCACAAAGGTTTTCTCTCCTCAGCCATCGCTTCTCTACTCTGAACACTTTGTGACCTTGCTACTCAAGTTTGTGCCTATCTCTACCTAGAACTCTTATAGATTCTTCATCCTCACACCTATATGCTTATTACATCCAAAATATAAGTGTTAGAGGAAGCCTTTCTTATGCTGGGATGACATCATAACCTTTGTCCTCAAGGGTAGTTACTAAAACAATATTTTGCTTCAATCTTGGAACATAGAGGACATCTTTGAGATGAAAAGGATTACTTGAATCCCTTTGAAGACTCTCAATAGCAACTCCTATAGTTACATACATGCCATCATATCCTATCTCGATATGAAACTACAAGTCCTTCTCTTTTGTTTGGTTGAAAATTTTTTTGTTCCTGATCATGTGGAAGGATGCTCCTGAATTAATATACCATGCATTATTGTTTGTTGATCTTGTCATGCAAGCTATCAATGAGAAATGTTTCTCAAATTGGACTGAAAATGCATATGCCTCCACTAATATAGCTACATGATCCTTGGAAGCGACGGTGTTGTATGCACAAGTACTAGCTCTTGCCACAACTGTCACTTGGTCAGCTGGCACAAGTCCGCTAGGGGCTCAAGCCAACTTCTATTTGCTCTAAGAAGAGGTTGATTAACTGATGGATGGAAGCTAGCTCGAAGGAAGCTAATCTATCTGCAGAAGGAAACTGAAAAGCTGAAAGCAAATGCAAACCCTAGCAAACCCTAATCTTACCAGCTAGCCCTACTGATGCAAGAAAGAGGATGAAAGTTGGAGAGATGCCATTTACTTCTAAGAAGATGAAATGCATATACCTAAGCTATGTCTACAACAATATCTGAGAGAACCATCTTTTTGTATTTTTGAATAAGTTGTCAGAATTATCATGCATGCGATTTTTAATTGTTTTTTACTGTGCAGAGGTGGATTAGCAAGAGGAAATGCTTGGAAGAGGCCAAGAAGGTTTAGAGAGGGCCTAAGGGGTCCCTAGCACCCTTCCTGAGAGTTTCACAGAGTTTGGCCTTCAAGAAACCGCCTTCGTGAGCTTCTACAGGAAGTCTGCGGGGGTTCTATAGGATGTCTCGAATTTCTACAGGATGACTGTAATTTTCTACAGGATGTTCAGAAATGGGATTGTTGAGCATGGATGGAGGGAAAAAGGTGGAGGAATGAGTATGGAGGTGAAATAGAGGTGTAGGGGAGTTCAAGACTTGGAGGACGGAGTTGAGGAGTGGTGCAAATGGTTAGATTTGTTCAAGGAGGGATGAAGCGATGTTGCACAAGAAGGTGAGAATCATGGCAAGTAAGCGAATGAGGAAAATGCAAGGTAAGGGTTCTAAATTAAGGATGAAACAGGTAGTTTGGATGGAGCATGTGCAGGTAAGGAGGGGTAATAGGTACTCTGCAAGTGGCTTTTCAAATTGAACAAACAAACACTTATAAAACCTATGACCTAATTACTTTACTCTATTCTGACCTAAGTCACAGAAAAGGAACTGAACAACAGTTTATTCAAAATGAAATGCATGAAATAACTTATGCAACTAAGTAATAATCAACTGAAGCATTTAAACACTACTAATATCATCATATGCAAATGAGGATTCCAACACTAAGAATTGAATGACAAAGCAAAACAACATTTTTGTTGGCAACAATGTCACCTTTGTCCGAGCTAACGATCCCACTGAGGGAGAGGTGAGATTAGAGGTGCTTGATGGCCTTGTTCTGGAGATATTCCCTGTTACTAATCTATCAACTAAATCTGAGCATGCAAAAGCCTATTTGATCATTAACCATGACCTATGTAATCAGCAAGTTGTTAATCTACTAAACAGAAATTATTTTGCAAAGACACAAAAAAACAAATAACAATACATGGAGGAGGCCTTGGCTCTTAGGTTGGGCCCAACCCCAAGAGCTACGGGCACCTATAAAAAACTCAGAGCTGATGCCGAATAGAACTGCTTCTTATTATCCAAATATAATCATCACAAGAAAGTTATATAGCAGTAGCTACAAGAAAACGAGCTGGAAAAATGACAGCACTCTAGTGCAAAATTACAACAGTTCAAAAAGTAAACTATGAAGGTTAAGGCCTTCTTATTTATACACTACGAGGGGCCTAGTAGCCCTCCTAAATTCAAGGGACTCGACTGTTCCAACTGCAGTAAACAGTCACTCTTCCCAAAGCTACTTGGTTTCCTTTAAGATTCGTTTTGGTGGCCTGTTGAGCTCGGAATTTGAGGGTGGAGATTTCGAGGAAGGGTCATTTAATGCCAGAAACAACCCCCCTATGAATCCTCACCTCAAGCTTGGCTGTTGCCTGTCCCATGATTGCTTGGTTTTGCTCCAAAACTTGTCCAAAAAATCTGAAATAACCACGTATTAGCCTCCCTAGTAGAGTGACCACCCTTATTCGTTCAAACAACATAAACATACTAAAAAAACATGCATAATCTATGAAAAATGGAGGATTGAACAAGGATAATTAGGCAAAATGAGCCCAATAAGTTACCCAATTCGAGGCTCATCATCACCCCCCTACTAAATGGGTTGCTCATCCTCTGAGCAACTAGTCCAACTCATCGTCCTGGATAGCCTTGACTGCCTCCCTCACATCCTAGGCCTCTAAAGTGATATCTTCTGCACGGTCATGAAATCCTGCTTTGCTTTCCACTTCTTCCCATTGCTTGTGTTGCTCCTTTTCTCTGACTCCCTCTAACAGCCCCAAAAGCAAGGGAGGACTATTTGAGGCCGATCCAGCTGGCTTGAAGATTCTGCATGGACTGTTTATAGAGAGGCACTCTTGCCAAGGCCTCCCTCATCCTTGTGGGGGTGTGGTATTCTCTAATCTTTAGGCTGTGGGACAGTGAATTCCACCTTCAAGAGCAAGCATGAACACAATTATCCCCCAGCAGTCTCTCCATGTCCTCAAAATGGGCTATGGCTTGGGCTTGTCTTCCCATGTAATCTGGTAGGGCTTGAGGGTCATTGGCCAAGTGTTGGTGGGTAGATATCAATGCTAAAGGATCATCTGGTTCTTCTCTAATCAATAGTGGCTCATGTAGCTCTCTGTTCATAATGTTTTGGACCTCTGCTACCCTCTTTTCTTCATGATTTAGCCAAGAGGCCATGGCCATAAGTTGTACAACCCCTACCGCAGTGTTAGGGTCCCACGCGTTCATGTTGGGAAGGGCCAAGTTGTATAGGTAAAACTATGATAGCTTGGCCTTGTCGTCGGATGAGTTGTTGTCACATAGAGCCATGAATTGAGAGTAATTCTCAAATGGAGTGATACCTCTCTGTGCCAAAGTGTTGATTTGAAACTCAAACCATTGATCCTTGAGGTATAGGGCATAGGATTTGGCCAGCTGCCTACATTGCAGAGCTTCCATCACCCAATTGGCCATGCAGGCCAGTTGGGCCTCCTTTTCTTGTACCTACTATTTCAAAGACTATATCTCTAGGACTACTTGCAATTCTCTTTCCTGTAGCTGTCGATTCAGTGTCTCAATTTCAGCTTGAATTCCTTCCCTCTCTACTGTTCATCAGGTGTTTTATTGGTTGTTGTGGGCTCCTCTTGTTGCTGTTGTTCGCCCAAGGTGTGGGGCCTATCCTCCATAAGGTGTCTCTGTAACCGTAGCTGTTGTTTGAGCAGATCATTTTCTTCTTGGAGCTTGGCCCGTTGGCTGCTTTCTATATGTCGTACCAAAGACAATTCTTTCCTTGCCTCTTTGAGTTGTTCCTCCAAGGGACCTATATCAGCCACACCCTTGGACTTGGTGATTTTCATCCAAGTGTGGGTCCTCACTCTCTCTTCCTCCAGTGCAAAGAAGAGCAGCACTGCAAATTTTTGGGGAATTATCCTTCCCGCCTCTAGCAAGTTGTAGTAAGAGCCCAGGTTGGGCTGCGGGCTTGGTTCCTCAATTTTCTAAGTCTTTTCCTCCTCCTGGGAGGATGTAGCTGCCTTCTCTTCCAACTCTTCGATCTCCTTTAGCCTAGCCAAAGTATCCTGTAGAATTGTCTCAGCATCCTGTAGAGAGGCCTTTGTGTCTAACATCTTCATTCTTTCTCTCCAGGTGGATGTCTTCGGGCTTCCCCGTTCATAAGTGATGGATGACTTGGAGGGAGACCTCTCCTTTCATGTAGTTGGGGTGTCTACAATTGTGATTGGTTCTTTTGACGGTGGCTGGGGGTCTGCCAGTCCTTATCCTCGTGCTCCTTCTTGCCTTAAAATACATAGAACGCTCCTTTTTTCTCTTCCCTTTTTGCTCTGGGGTTGTTCTTAAGGCAGCTAGCACCGTTGCTGCCTCCCTAGCTAAGATTCCGGGTGATTTCTCCTTTTTCTTTTCTGCCTTCATACTTCCTGTAGAAAGTCCTGTGCTGACTGTTTTCTGGCTTCCTGTAGAAATGATTTTCTAGCTTCCTGTAGAAACGGGTTTCTGGCTTCCTGTAGAAATGGTTTTCACTGTTTTGGCCTGCTTGGCTGGGGGTGTCTTCTCTTTCAATTTTGCTGTGGTTGCCTTGGGTGTGCCCTTACTTTCTTGGAATTTTTCAGTCCTCTCTGCCATGATTTGCAATCGTTTCTCCCTTGGTGTTTGTGCCTTTATTCCACCCACAATTTTGGGCTCGGCAGCTTGGCCTTTCTCTTGTGTCTCTTCTTGTTCTTTCTGTGGTGGTCTATCCTGGGTTCCCTTACCCTTTGCTTTCTCTTTGGCTTCAATGTTTCTCCCTTATTCACTGCTGGATGAGGTGAGTTCCTCAACCAGAATTCTTATATCATCATCTTTTGACATATTGCAGAAAATTTCCTAGGAGAGGGGGACAGTGTAGGTATGGAGGCCATCCTCTACCAGAAGCTTGATGAGCCCATGATGGGCTAGCTGATTTGGTTTTCCTTCCTTTAGTTTTGTGCCACATTCAATCAATGATTGCAAGAGAAAATAGGGGATGCTTAACTTCTGCTCTGGGGGTAGATCCAACCCTTGTCTTAGTTCTTTTAGCAACTGGAAATGATAGCCGTAAACAATACTAAACCGCCCCTCACAAGTAATGTATTTCATAATTTGGAGACTGGCTTCACTCCACAGAGGATGTAAACTGGCCCTCTTTACTCCATTCTTATCTTCTGCAAACTGTTCCTCTGGTAGGAAGAATTCTTTCTTGGCTTTTTGGCCTAGTCCTCTCTCCTCTTTGCTCCACGGCATCCCAAATGGCAAGTCAGTGACTCGGCTAATGAATTCAGGGGTTATCTTTAAGGTCAACCCTCTAAAATTACAGTGGCTAGTGTCTTTGATTTAGGTTGCAAAGATAGCAAGAATTATTCCATTATTGCATCGCCGTGTCCCTGAATTTTGTCACAAAATGCCATCCAGTTGGCACGAGTGAAGAGGTCCACTACTGCGGGGTGTTCACACAATTTTCTGGAATCCGAGGGTTCCTTCCTGATAAACCCTCCTGGCATGGTGAGAGTACTCTGTTTTGGCTTGTGCTCTGATAAGAAAGGGTATTTTGTTTATGGTTTCCTCCCTTGAACTTTGAAGACAATGTCCCTCAGGTGTTTATATTTCACTTTGCACCAATTCCATGTTTATACTGTTGTTGGCCCAAAACTCGACTGTCAACAGGGAATTAGACCCCCACAGACAGAGTGCAGATCTTAATTTTCATCCCCATCATGCATTCAACCACATAAAAGTCGGATTCTTCATGCACAGGTTAGCCCTCACATCGGTTTATCATTTTTATAGGAGGAATTTCTTAACATGAATCATGGAGGAGAACTTGACACAGAACCAACTGAAAAATTCCATGTATCATACAGGCAAACTACTGTTCTTGACCCACAGGCAGACTTGCTTATACTTCTCCTACTCTAGATAGTTTAATTTACCACCTTTCGAAATATCATGCATGGGAATGGTGTTTTCGAGTCTACCTCTCTTCGAAACTCCAATTTTGATGCAGGCAGTCGAGGTTTCTTTGCTCTGGGAGGCTATGTTGTGTTTCCTGTAGAGTTTCTTCCTGTAGAGAGCTTTTCCGGGTACTGGAGGACGTCATGGCGCTTCTAAACAAGCCTGGAACACAGGAGGATTTTGAAACGTGCTGAGGAGCTCGGGCTAACAAACTGTAGAGGCGGAGGACGCGTACTTTGCTGAAAACAGTTGCAAGTGTAAATGACAGCGGTTCATCGTGAGTTCTCGGCCGAGCAATTTCGAATTATGGCACAATTCCTGGCGAGGGGGTGAGGTGTCCAGGTCGATCCATTAGCCAATGTCATGGCCATTATTCTCCTGCGTGTCTCTGGCCGCCATTAACTGCCGCCACCATTGTCAGTCTATTGATTTCCCGACTGGACACTTCCCACGTGTCGGCTGCCCATCTCTTTGGCATAACCAAGCTCGTTCGAATCCCACGAGGCCATTCGACTGACTGTGGGTGGCTAGTTAACTAGCCACCGAATTCGTTCAATCCACACCATTTCACAGACATGCAGTTTTCAGAGTATAGTCTATGTAATTTGATGAATAAGGTTAGACACTTACCTATTTGGCCATGGACGTGTTCTGCAAGGTTCGGGACGTGGAATGATGGCTTTTCTCACTGCTGCTTCGTGCACAGGTGCTGGAACTCCTTTTTTCATTGGCTGATGCTATATGCATGGCTTTGGGACCCGATCCTCTGGTCGTAAACGCTGCATGCACAGGCTCCGTCTGATTTCATCTGTTGAGGAGGTGTTCACATCCAAGCGGAGCTTGTTGCATGTTCCCTGTGTCGATTTCAGATGCTATTGGCTCCATAGTATGTACTCCAGATGGATTAGTTGCTACAGGATTCCTGTAGTATATCCTGTAGCTGCTTCTCCTCCTGGGATGTAGGCTAAACAAGCAAGGCACATTCAATGATGAAGAGTCTAGGTGGAGCTTGAACGGGTAGTGTGTGCGAGCCTTTGTTGCTTGATTTTTTTTTTTACTTGAAATTTTCCTCTTTTTCTTTGTTGTCAACCTGAGGAAAATAGGGTTTTTGAAATGACTGTGCAGGAACACACGACCAGGAGGGTGACAAAGGTGTCAAGAGATGGAACAGGGTGCCACATGGTGTTGGATTGGATAGAGGTGTGGCCTCAGGTCTAACAAACTGATCCCAACCATTAGATTCCCTCTTCAAACTTGAATCCGGCCCATCGAAAGTTCTACAGGATGCTTCCTATAGAAATTCAGGACTTCCTATAGAAAAGCCTGTAGCTTCCTATAGAAAAGCCTGTAGCTTCCTGTAGAAAGCTCAGAACTTCCTGTAGAAGGCCCAATCTCAACCTGAATGTGTCCAAATCCTAGGAGAGGTGAGTGGCCATGGAGGGGGTGTCTGAAGGGGTGTCGTTGAACCTGGTATGGACCCATGTCCTCGTTTTGCGCGCCCTCTTTTCTTGCAATGTAGGATGTCCTGCAACTTGCAATTACTTCACAGAGAATAGTTATGTCTTCTTTTGTGTTGTTTTTTTCTTTTTTCTCTTTTCTTTTTGTGTGTTTCTTTCTCTTTTATTTTTTCTTTTTTTCTTTTTGAGGCAGTGAGGGCACCTCAAAGAGGTTTTCACTCTCATTGTCTGCCCTGGGCACCTCAAAGAGGTTTTCACCTAAGGATCGTTTTGCTCCACATTTCTTTATTTCTCTAGGGACAGCTGGGGTGCCTTCATGAGGTTTTCACCCTCACTGTCTGCTCTAGGTGCCTCATAAAGGTTTTCACCCAAGGATCTTTTTTATTTCTGTTTTTTTATTTTTTTGATGATCAAAGTGTGGGTGGAATAGCTGTAGAGCCCTACTCCACTACCAGCACTGACTTTTCCAAAGTTTCAATGAACTCCTGCCTCGAAAGAGGTTTCTTGTAGATCTTCAACCGATGCCCATTGATAAGCATGGGGATGGCTTCTTCATCAATGGTCCAGATAAGGACTGAGCCATTGTCATTACACTTCTCCACTGTGTATGGTCCTAGCCATCTTGTCCTCAGTTTTCCTTTGAAATCCTTGTATCTTGAGTCATACAGCAGTGCCCAATGTCCCCGCTGGAATTGCTTTTCATTAAGGTGCCAGTCATGCCATATCTTCCTCTGAAGTTGGACTACTTTTGAGTGGAGGAGGGTCTGCATTCTTTGTTCATCTAATCCATTTAGCTGCAGTAATCTTTCACATTGAGCATGACTGAGATCTAGGTCCAGCTGAGCTGCCACCCTCAATGTGTTATACTCGAACTCTATGGACAGCAGAGCTTTCTTCCCGTAGACCAACTCATAAGGTGTGAAACCGGTTGTAGTTTTCCAAGTGGTCTTGTAGGCCCAAGTGGCCTCAACCAGGCGATCTGCCCAATCCTTTCTGCTGTTGTTCACCACCTTAGTCAAAATCCCTTCAAATGCTCTATTAGTGACTTCCACCTATCCATTTTCTTGGGGATGATATGGGTTGGAAGTCTTGTGCTTGATCTTTTGATGAGCGAGAAAATCTTCAATCAGGTTGGAGGTGAACTGGCTTCCTTGATCGATGACTAACTCTCTTGGGTAGCCAAACTTGTAGAAGATGTTTTCCCTTAAGAACTCAGCCACTTTCTCTTCTGTCACTGCCTTGATTGCCTTTGTTTCTACCCACTTGGTCAGGTAGTCGGTGCACACAATGATGTAAGTCCTTTGCTTTGAAGGAGGGTTGATAGGTCCCACAAAATCCATTCCCCACTTCTCAAATGGCTCGAAAGTCACTTGAGGTTGGAGGGGAATTTCATCCCTTGGAGTAGGTTACCCAATCCTCTGACATTGGTCACACTGGCTGATGTATCTTCTGACATCTTGATGAAGAGTAGGCCAATAGTAGCCAGCCTATAGGATTTTGGAGGTGGTCCTTTTTGTTGCAAAGTGGCCTCCACATGGTCCATCGTGACAGGTTAGGAGGATGTCAAAGACTTCCTCTTCCCTAACACAA
This sequence comes from Pinus taeda, assembly GCA_000404065.3. Classification (NCBI taxonomy): domain Eukaryota; kingdom Viridiplantae; phylum Streptophyta; class Pinopsida; order Pinales; family Pinaceae; genus Pinus; species Pinus taeda. The sequence continues at coordinate 399,708 of APFE031304253.1, read as the reverse complement.
TGCCTCAAGATCTGATCTTGGCTGAGTTTAAACAGGTTGCCCCAGATCCAAGTGAATGGAGAACTCTTCCTCACAATTCTACTCTTCTCCTTTGAGGACAGATGTGGAGGGAACTGTGCTGAGACCAAGTAGTTTGCTATATCAGCAAACAAGTGTTCATCCGACATCTGGTCATCCACTGTCCCTTCCTCACCTGTAGGCAAATCCAATCTAGATAGGAAGTCAGCAACAACATTTTCCTTACTTGGCTTGTCAACAATAGTCAAATCAAATTGCTGCAACGAAAGTAACCATCTAATGACATGAGCATTCACATCAGGTTTATTCATTAAATATCTAATCACAACATGATCAGTGTGTACAAATGTTTGATAACCACCGATGTAGTGTCTAAACTTTTTTAAGAAATGGACTACAACCAGGAACTCTTTCTCGGTTATCGTATAGTTCATCTCTTCCTTGGACAGGTTTTTGCTAACAAAGTATATGGCATATGGAAATTTCTCCTCAACCTGTCATAAGGCTGCTCCTATGGCTTTGTTCGAGGCATCGGTATGGATGTGGAAAGGTAGAGCCCAGTTTGGACCTCTCAAGATCGGGGCGGATACCAGCTTACCTTTCAACTCATCCAAAGCCTCTTGACAGTCATTAGTCCATTTAAATTTGACATCTTTTCCTAAGAGGCTAAACAATGGCGAGGCTAGCTTACTGAAATCTTTGATGAATCTTCTATAATATCCTGCCATGTCTAGAAAACTCCGAACATCTCTCACCTTTTGAGGAGGTGGAACCTTCTGAATGATAGAAATTTTGTTAGGACCCACCTATAATCGTTGCTGAGAAATGGTATGACCTAGCACGGTACCTTCAGTCATCAGGAATTCACATTTTTCAGGACTGAGAGACAGGTTCATCTCAATGCACTTGCTTAAAACTTTTCCCAGGTTGGACAAGGCTTCTTGGAAGTTAAACCCATAAGGAGTAAAGTCATCCATATAGATTTCCACCAAATCATGAACCAGCTCAGCAAATATGCTCAATACTGATCTCTGGAAAGTGGCAGGAGCATTGCATACCCCAAAGGGAAGGACTCGGTAGGAAAAGGTACCCCATGGACAAGTGAAGGTGGTCTTATCTTGGTCTTCCAGGCTGATTTGGATCTTATTATACCCTCTAAACCCATCTAGGAAAGAAAAGAACTTCTTCCCTGCTAGTCCATCCAACACTTGATCTATGAAAGGCAAAGGGAAATGGTCTTTCTTGGTGGCCTTGTTAAGTTCTCAGTAATCTACACGGTTTCTCCACTTCCTTTTCTTCTTGGGCACAAGCACTAGAGGTGAAACCCACTCATTATCGGAGATGGGGTAGATGAATCCTGCATCCAATAACTTTTGTAATTCCTCTTTGAAAATGTCTTTAAGGGTTGGATTCATTCTCCTCTTCGGCTTCCTGACTAGTTTACAATCCTCTTTAATGTAAATATGATGGGTACAGACTGAAGGATGGACTCCTTTCATTTCCTTATAACTCTAGGCAAAAGCCTCCAAATGGTGGTTCAACAAACTACACAGATCCTTCTCCTGGGAGGGAGATAAGGAGGAGCTGATCTTTAAGGTTTTTTTAGGGCCAAATTCCACACTCTTAACTCTAGGAGAGGTCGGATTAGTCACACAGAGGTCCACTAGAGCACTGGATTGGGTATCTTCCACCAACTCTTCTAATGACAGTGCACTAGGAGGTGGATTTTGAATCAAACTCTGAATCAAGTCATCTTCAGTTTGAGGGCCTCCCCTGGTGGCTTCTACAATGCACAAAGGTGCAGAGTAGACCTCATCCTCATCTCCCTCTTCCAACTAGAGTGGTAAGTCATGTTCTATCAATGGTTGGGTAGGAGGATAAAGGACTAGCTGCTTAGACATAGGCCCATTCTTAATAGTCATGCTTCCATCTCGACAACTGATGTAAGCATCCGCAGTGGCTAACCAAGGCCTTCCCAAGATGAGGGGGTATCCAGTAAGTTTAGCCTTTGGCTGAGGGACCAAGAAGTCAGCAGGGTACTCCCAAGAGTCAACAGAGACCAGGACATCTTCCACAATCCCTTCGGGAGTCACGATGGAGTGGTCTGCTAACTGTAGTACTGTCGAGGTCTTCCTTAGGGAACTCTAAAGGTTGAGTTTAAGCATAGTGTCCTTGGTCATCACATTAATGGAAGCCCCTAGATCAATCAAAGTATGGGGGATTATGGTGCCATTGATGTGGAAATCAACTACAGGACTCCCAGGGTCCAAATATTTTGGACAGATTACTTGCCCCAACATCAGATCGGACAGTTGTCCTATGACATTGATAGTCGGGGCATCTCTCTTGCGCCTACCTGGGTTCTTGAAACACTTCTCCTTGATCAATTTGTTGTATATTGGTACATCTTTTATGGCGTGGAGAAGTGGTATTTTCACACACAACTGCTTGAGTTCTCCCAAAAGTTCAGTCTCTTCTGGTTTTGGTTGTGTGGTGACTGTTAGTTGCTCAGGAAAGGGTGGAATGGCTTTGGGTTCACTTCCCTGTTTCTCTTCCTCCTCCTCTAGGGGAGGAGGTTCGTGTTCTGGAAGGACCTTCCCAGATCGCAGGTTGATCTCCTAGATCTCCACTGCATAGGTAGGGCATGTTGTTTCCCCAGTATATACCTGCTGGGCCTATCTTTTGTTGGGGTTTGGGTTTGGTTGAGCAGGCATATGGGGTTGTCTTGGAGGAGCAGGAGGTAATGGTTGTGGTTAAGCCGGTGGTGGAGGCAGAATGGCGGGAGGAGAGTTGTATTGGGGCCTCCACCCCAGTTGAGGTGCATTCCACTGAGGTTGTGGCTAGACATGAGAGTGAAATGAATGAGCAGTAGGTTGAGTATGGTATTGAGATGGATAAGACCACGGAGGAGGTGCGGACCAGGAAGGATGAGCAGGGGGGCCCCAAGAAGGTATATGAGCAGATTGGTTGGGATTGTAATAAGCTTGGGATGTCCCTTGCATCCCCTGCTGGTAAGGTCTCGGCCCATGTGGCCTCCTTTGGTTGAGGAAGTAGAGAGGTTCAGTAGTCGCCTCAGTCCCAGGTACATGGCTTTAAATCTGGGCATGGTTGGGCATTAGTTGGTGGGGTGGTCTTCCTCACAAACGAAACGCACCTCTACCGAGTGCAATGGACACTCATTCTTAGGGTGCTTCCTCATACATCTGGGACAAAAAATGGCCAAAGCCCTCTCAGCTTCCTCTTTCTTTTGTTGAATTTGGAAGGTATCAAGTTACATGGCAATGGTCTGTCTCATCTCACTTCTGAGGTCTTCCATCTGATTAGCAAACGCATGCTTGGAGAAGGTGGTACTAGCTGAAAGTGGATTCCCCCTTCCTCTTTTCCTGGCTACCTTGGAATGGTTTCTAAACACAGTCTTTATGTCCTCATAGGGTAGTTGATAGATGTCTCCTCCAGCTAGTAAGTGAAGGGTATCTAGCAGGTCTTCAGGGACTCCTCGAAGCAGAACCAGCTTCAAAGATTCAGGGTCAAGTGTGCACCTGGCTCGTTTATAACTAAGCTGGAACCTTTCCTCGTAGTCTTCTAAAGAGTCATCATTTCCCATGATCATCCGAAATATTTCTCCCTTTGTTTCCTTGGACCTATAGTAGTCCCGATATTTGTTGTTAAAAGCTTGTTGCATCTGAGCCCAAGTAGTGATACTGTTTCCAAGTAACCCCATGAACCAGCGGAGTGCTACATCCTTGAGGGTAGAAGGAAAGAGTTTCAACTTGTGCTCTTCCTCAGCATAGTCATAAGTTCGACAAAGGACAACAAACTCAAACAGGAAGGTATCAGGGTCTTCAGTGGTCAATCCATGGAAGAGAGGTAAGGCTGAGGGACTTATGTTTTTCATTTTCATGTCCCCATTGGTCTCTCAAATGGGAAAAGCACCTTCTATTCTCTCGTTATCTCCCATACCATTTTTGCATTCAGGCATGGTCTCAAGAGGGATGTTCTCTTGCTCTTCTTTTGTTATAGGATCTTCGTATATCTCAGGAGGTTCACCTATAGGTTCTTCTGGATCACGGCCACCAAAGAAGAGAGAAGGGTGACTCTGTGATGTGGTGGGGGTGTTGGGTAAGAATTTTCCGGTATTGTCTCTATTCCTACAAGGCATGAAATGAAATATTTTTGGCTGCTTTTGTTTTTTTCTGCTTGTACCTACAAAATTGAAAATAGATTGAATTGCAACTATCTAAAATGTATCTTGCTAAAATGAAAATGCGGAATTGAAATGAAAGCAGGAAAGAACTAATCTATTTTGCTGAATTGAAATTGCAGGAATGAAATGCTAGGCTACTCTTGCGAAATTGAAATTGCGGAATTGAAATGCTACTATATGCTTGCAGAATTGAAATGCTAGTCTAGGAAAGCAGGAAATGTCTAGTCTACTTTTGCGGAAATGAAATTGCAGAATGGAAATGAAATAGACTACTTGGCAGAAGGTTGTAGAAGAAAATAGAAGGAAAGCAACAATCATGAATACTCTGACGCTTCCCCGGCAATGGCACCAAAAATAGTGGTGAGCTCCAGTATTGCAGCAACAATGCTACAACTCCTGGGACTCCCTTCTTTACTTTTATCAACCTGGTAGTTCGTAAAAAACTTGGAAGCAACGGTGTTATATGCACAAGTACTAGCTCTTGCTGTAGCTGTCACTTGGTCAGCTGGCACAAGTCTGCTAGGGGCTCAAGCCAACTTCTATGAGATTTGAGAAGAGGTTGATTAACTGATGGATGGAAGCTAGCTCGAAGGAAGCTAATCTATCTGCAGAAGGAAACTAAAAAGCTGAAAGCAAACGCAAACCCTAGCAAACCCTAATATTACCAGCTAGCCCTACTGATGCAAGAAAGTGGATGCAAGCTACTGGGAGAGATTCCATTGACTTCTAAGAGGATGAAATGCATATATCTAAGCTATGTCTACAGCAAGATATGAGAGAACCATCTTTTTGTATTTTTCAATAAGTTGTCAGAATTATCATGCATGCGATTTTTCACTATTTTTGACTATGCAAAGGTGGATTGGCGAGAGGAAATGCTTGGAAAATGTTAGGAAGGTTTAGAGAGGGCCTAAGGGGTCCCTAGCACCCTTCCTGAGAGTTTCACAGAGTTTGGCCTTCAAGAAACCGCCTTCGTGAGCTTCTACAGGAAGTCTGCAGGGGTTCTACAGGATGCCTGGAATTTCTACAAGATGTCTGTAATTTTCTATAGGATGTTCATAAATGGGATTGTGGAGTGTGGATGGAGGGAAAAAGGTGGAGGAATGAGTATGGAGGTGAAATAGAGGTGTAGGGGAGTTCAAGAGTTGGAGGACGGAGTTGAGGAGTGGCGCAAATGGTTAGATTTGTTCAAGGAGGGATGAAGCGATGTTGCACAAGAAGGTGAGAGTCATGGCAAGTAAGCGAATGAGGAAAATGCAAGGTAAGGGTTCTAAGTTAAGGATGAAATAGGCAGGTTGGATGGAGTATGTGTAGGTAAGGAGGGGTAACAGGTACTCTGCAAGTGGCTTTTCAAAATGAACAAACAAACACTTATAAACCTATGACCTAATTACTTTACTCTATTCTGACCTAAGTAACAGCAAAAGGAACGTAACAACAGTTTATTCGAAATGAAATGCATGAAATAACTTATGCAACTAAGCAGTCATCAACTGAAGCATTTAAACACTACTAATATCAGCATCTGCAAATGAGGATTCCAACACTAAGAATTGCATGACAAAGCAAAACAGCGTTTTTGTTGGCAGCAATGTCACCTTTGTCTGAGCTCACAATCCCACTCAGGGAGAGGTGAGATCAGAGGTGCTTGATGGCCTTTTTCTGGAGATATTCCCTGTTACTAATCTATCAACTAAATTTGAGCATGCGAAAGCCTATCCGATCATTAACCATGACCTACGTAATCAGCAAGTTGTTAATCTACTAAATAGAAATTATTTTGCAAAGGCACAAAAAAAACAAATAACAATACATGAAGGAGGCCTTGGCTCTTAGGTTGGGCCCAACCCCAAGAGCTACAGGCTCCTATAAAAAACTCAGAGCTAATGCCAAATAGAGCTGCTTCTCATTATCCAAAAATAATCATCACAAGAAAGTTATATAGCAGTAGCTACAAGAAAACAAGCTAGAAAAATGACAGTACTCTAGTGCAAAATTACAACAGTTCCAAAAGTAAACTATGAAGGCTGAGGCCTTCTTATTATACACTATGAGGGGCCTAGCAGCCCTCCTAAATTCAAGGGACTCGGCTGTTCCAACTGCAGTAAACAGTCACTCTTCCCAAAGCTGCTTGGCTGCCTTTAAGATTCGTTTTGGTGGCCTGTTGAGCTCGGAGTTTGAGGTCGGAGATTTCAAGGAAGGGTCATTTAATGCCAGAGACAACCCCCTACAAATCCTCACCTCAAGCTTGGTTGTCACCTGTCCCATGATTGCTTGGTTTTGCTCTAAAACTTGTCCAAAAAACTTGAAGTAGCCACGTATTAGCCTCCCTAGTAGAGTGACCACCCTTATTCGTTCAAACAACATAAACATACTAAAAAAACATGCATAATCTATGAAAAATAGAGGATTGAACAAGGAAAATTAGGCAAAATGAGCCGAATAAGTTACCCAATTCGGGGCTCATCACCTTTTTATGTGCAAACCCCTTCACCACAAGTCTAGCTTTATACCTTTTTCTACCTCCATCTTCTTCTTCAACTTGTAAACCCATTTATTCTACAATGTTGTTTTACTGCAGGCAACCTGACTAAGTCTTAAGTGTGGTTATGTGCTAAGGATTCCATCTCTTCCTTCATGGCTTGCTTCCACTTCTTCCTGGTTTCTACCTGCACTACTTCTTCATAACATTCTGGTTCACCACAATCAGTCAACAATACATAATATAATGAAGGAGAGGATCGTTCAGGGGGTCTACTTATCCTAGTAGATCTTCTAACACCACTTTCAGGTGTTTGAAGTGCTTGTTGTTGTTGTGGATGTTGTTCTACCTGTTGATAATTATGATTTTCAGGCACCATCATTTTTCCTGTGATCTCGTCAAGCACTGTGTATTCTCTGTTTTCTTTTTCTTGTTTCTTTTCCTGCAACTAATCCTTGTACAAAACCCTTTCATTGAATATGACATCTCTGCTCTTAATGATTTTGTGTTTTTCATAATCATAAAAGTGATAACCAAAATCATTAACACCATATCCAATAAAGGTACATTTCTTTGCTTTTGCCTCAAGATTTGTTCTATTTCCTTTATTAATGTGGAAAAAGGCCTCACAACCACAAGTATTTAAAAATGAGTAGTTTACCTTTTTGCCTGTCCATGCCTCCTCTGCAATACCACCATGCAAGGAACTTGAAGGCCCTCTGTTTATTAGATGAAAAATAGTATCTACAATATCTACCAAAATTGTAAAGGCAATCCTGCATGCAATCTCATGCACCTTGCACGCTCCATGATTGTCATGTTCATCCTTTCATACACACCATTTTCCCTAGATGATGTAGATGGCTGCATCCCCACAACCTACTCACCTCTAGTGTATCTATTGTAAGGGTGATTAGGGTTCTAGTTTGTTGACCTTATCAACTAGGCCAACCTCTCATTGTCTCAACGAATTTCACCCTAGAATTTATGCATACTGGATTTCCCTTGAGTCATGGGTTTGTCTCTGATTTCACCAATCATTGTGCACTCATATCCAAAGCTTCCTTGATATTTTGGCTAATTTCCCACGAGTGGGCCAAAATCATGCTCTGATACCATTGTAATGTTCCTAACTTAAACAAACAGTGATATATAAAGTGAAAACAATTCTCAACACAGAAAATTTTAACAAACAACACATGCTCATAAAAACCCCAGATGTAGAACCAAGTGAGCCATTTTATTAATCAATGGAGTAGTACAATAGTATGGATGAATGCACCTAGGCTTGCCTCAATGGAAAGGATGAAAGAATCTAGGTAATGAGATAATAATATCAAGTACTGGAAAATTTCTGATCCTCTAATGCTTTACGCTGCCCAGAAAACTACATTGTTGGCTAGAAAGGAACTGCAAGAAACTTCACTTTTGCTGCTCGTAAAATGCTACAAATTCATCCCTAAGCTCCTTGACAAAAACCCACAAAAAGACATAAATGGTTTGGCCTAATAATGACCTCCCAAAATTGACCCCCCAAAACACTATGCAATCCCTAGCAATTATGACCAGTTTGTTGCAAAGATATGGGTGGAAACCCCACTGCCGGTGCTCATAAAATTCCAGAAATTTATATCTAGAATCCTTGTAAAAAACCCAGAAAAACCCATAAATGGTTTAGCCATATTTTGACCTTCCAAATTCGGCCTCCAATAGGCCCTATGCCCTCCAAACTACTCAAGGAATATATCATACAAGGAATACCAACGAAATCCTCCTCCAAACTCCCAAAATGCAACAATAACCTCTCCAAATATTTCCCTTAACCTCCATGGTGAAGTTCAACCTCAAATATTGATACTCCGCCCTCCACGTGAGCACCCAGTGCTCCCTCTGCATTGGCCTAGGAAGTGTGAAAGTCACCCTGCAAGGTAGCACACTCCTTCACGTACAAAACTCTCCCAAATGCCAGCAATCCTCTGATGATTCCTCCCCGAAAAATCTCTCACCCAAAATCCACTACAAGGCACCACAAAAAAAATCAACCTCTTCTTCACTATGCCCTTTAGTAATACATACCACCCAGAGATGAATGTCATTTCTCGAAATCATAATGAGATCCTCCTCTTAAAGAAATGAATAAAAAACTTCCTAGGGTGGCACTTGAAGTCCCTCGAAGAAAGGGTGAGCTCTTCACTTGAAGAACTCTTGCTAAACAACAAGTGACTCAGCTAAGCAGCGCGAGCAGCCAAAGAGAAATTCGATATGCCAAAGATGATGAAATGAGGAGAGTTTCCTTCCTTATATAGATTTTGTGGAGAACTTTTCCCTCCATTTTCTCTCCATCATGGGTTCCTCTCTCAACGATCGATTTCACCTCCACGAAATCGAACTAGGGAATGTGTATTCTCCTAGTGTGGGTGGTCCCCACGTATAACTTAAGGACATCAAAATAACTTCTAGCCTCCTAATAAAATTGAATGGGCCCCATCACATCCAAAATTTACCACAAAATGTAGAAATTAATCATGTTCCAAAATAGTTTAGGAAGGGACATTACAATCCCCCCTCCCAATTTTTGCTTTTCCCCAAGCAACTTCAGTGCTGGATTCCCAAGTATGTGCTTGCCCTCCCAAGTAGCATCCTGATCTAGGTGGATATTGGGGGCCACCAGCCTATTCCACTTGGAACCCCAACATGGTCTCTTTTAGTTTTTCGGCTTCCTTAATTGTAGCATAGTTTACTATTTTTGGCACTTTTTCGGGTCCTGAACTTTTGAAGCCTTTTTGAGGCCCTGAATGACATTTTTACGGAAAACGGAGAGACTGGAAATGCCCCAAATTGGCTTGCCTATTTGTTTTTAGACTTCTCTTTGAGATCTTCTAAACGATGTATTATGATAGCCAAACAAAGATCAGATGCCAAAGTTACAACCCTGGGAAGTTGATGTTCCAATTTACCCAAACGGGGCTCGCAATTTTGGCACTTCATCTCCTAGGGTTAGGTTTTTGGATGTTTAGGTTTTTCCATTGTTTCTCAATAATAAATAGGCCTTTGAGCCTCATTGTAACACAGTTCACAAGCATGTAGCTGCCACATCTCTTCTTAGAGATAAGCTACCATCGTCCAAGCTAGTCTTATTCCCATTCTGTTTGTAAGAATATTTCAGTATTTGATATTAATGAAATGAAGTGTTATTCCTACTGCATCTCTGTATTTATGCTCATATCTATAATTTGTTATGTTCCTGTTTAAATTTGGATTAGTGGTATCAGTGCGGTCTTCTCTTTCTCTATTTTTCTTTACATGTCCCCAACAAGGTTGAGATATAAGGAGTTAGGGCTTGAACTGGTCGAACCTTTGCAAGACTAACCTCGCAAATCCCGACGGCCTCCCATGGCAGATGAACAGAAAGATGATGGGGCAAGAGATCCTATCAAAATCTTGCTTGAAGAAGCCCTTGAGTGACAAAGGAACATGATGATGGACAATTTTGTCCAGATCCTTTAGCGGCTACCCAAGGGCGACTCATCTACTTCTCGTAACTACTTTGGAAGAGCCACACCCTTTAAGGTACAATTAACTTTAGCATTCCTATATTTTAGGGTCAGATAGATGCTAACGCTATAGATAAATGGTTAAATCTCCTAGAAGGATATTTTTCCATTCATGATTTTTCCAGCCAGGAAAAGATCACTTTTGCACTTCTCAATCCATGTCAAGGACTAGTGGGAAACCTACTGTGAGTAGAAGGATGAAAGTACGAACTCATTGTTTTTAGCCACACCCACTTGGAACTCATTCTGGGATGCCATCAAGGAGCAATACTACCCTTTCGGGAGCTATGACGATAAATACATAAAGTGGACAATGTTGCGATAGGGAAGGGATCAAGATGTACCAATGCTTACCAATGTTTTTCATACCCTTCGCATGAAGTTGGGTATCATGGATTTTGAGAACCATTTGGTTCTCAAGTACCATGACTTCCTTCACAGGTACATCTAGGATGAGATGGAGTTCATGAACATCTTCTCACTTGGCACGACATATCGATATGGCTTCAAGATTGAGCAAAAGTTTAAACAGAAGAAGTGAGAATTTGGATCTGCAAATCTGAAGCAATGGAAAGGTACCCCAAAACCGCAGAACAAAGGACAAAGCCAAGGCAAGGAGGCCTACAATAACCTAGCAATGCCGCAATAAAAGAACAACACCACAAAGTTGAAGAAGGACACAGGAAAGTGGTGTGAGTTCCATAAGAGCTCCACCCACAACACATGTGAGTGTTGGGCCAAGTAGTCACTGGTGGTCGAGCTAAAGGCTTCAGAATCAAATTCATTTTCTGACTTTGAGTCAAAATCCGACAAGGGGAATGAAAAAGGGAAGAAAATTATTGATGCAGAGCCCAGCGCCATCATTGCCACCATGAAGATCCAGAAGGAGGAACCCGAATATCCATAGGAGGAGGATCGCCTCTTCCACTCCTAGGTGTGGGTAAAGGGTTCAATAAGAGCTCCACTCGCGTGATCCAGCAGTGCCACCTTCCATATAGCATCAAGCCCTTCATGGATGAGGTATTATGTGAAATTGCTCCCCTTGAAGTTTGTGATGTATTATTAGGCCAACCATACTTATGGAAGCGACATTCTGTGTATGAGTCAAGGACTCGTGTTGTTATTGTTACTTTGGGAAATAAGTTGTACAAGATACCATAGGTAGAACTGCCTACCGTCATCTCTTTGGTTACTACAAAACAATGCAAAAAGATCATTTCCAAAACCAGGAAATTTGTTTTCCTAATGATACACCCTCAGGGAAAGAAGAAGAGGGTGGCTACGACCTCCAGACAAGGCCCCTCTGCATGACAACAACAGATGGATAAGTTCGTGGATTATGATGACATATTCATCTCCCCCACAGGGGTGCCTCTGCACTATCAGGTCAAGCACTCCATCGATGTGACCCTAGGTGCGACGCTGCCCAATGGACCACTCTATCTATGCTCCATTCTGGAGAATGATGAAATCAAGAGGCAGATTCAGGAGTTGCTGCAGAAAGTTCACGTCTGGCCTAGTTCATCGCCCTGTGGGAGCTCGATCATGTTGTTATAGAAGAAGGATGGGAATTGGAGACTCTGTATTGGCTATTAGGGGTTGAACAAGATCACTCTCTGGATTAGGTAACTGATCCCACAGATTGATGACCTTTTGGACCAGCTGAAGGGGGCAAAATATTTTAGCAAGATTGACTTGAAGTCAGGATATCACAAGGTACCAATCAAACCCTTTGATGTGTTGAAGACTGCCTTCAAAGCCCGAAGGGCCTTTTCGAATGGTTGGTTATGCCTTTCGGGATGACGAATTATCCTACAACCTTCATGGGGTTGATGGATGACTTCTTGCGGCCATTCACCAACTCATTTGTAGTGGTATACTTGGATGACATCATGATCTCCAACCGGAGTTGGGAAGAGCACCTCCACCACATCCGACAGGTTCTCCAAACACTACGACAACACAAGCTATGTGCCAATTTGGAGAAATGCACTTTTAGCATGACCCAGGTTCAGTATCTGGGATACATTATTGATGAATGGGGGGTGCATGTGGATCCATCCAAGATCCAAGTCATCTTGGATTGGCCAACTCCAACCACTTTGACAGAGCTCCGTAACTTTTTGGGTCTTGCCAATTTCTACCATAGGTTTGTGTTGGGATTCTCTCATATCACTTGGCCCTTGAGTCAAGTCACCAAGGGAGGAGTGGATTTTTTTTTTTTGGTTTGAATCTCAATAGAAGGCATTCACAGAGTTGAAACATTGCCTATACTCTGCACTAGTACTCACATTACCAAACTTCCAACAACCATTTGTGATCGAGACAGATGCCCCTAACTATGCTATTGGGGCAGTCCTTACTCAACAAGGGCATCCAATGGCATATCACAATGAGACACTTTCAGACACAGTCTGGAATTATCACACTTATAACAAAGAGATGTATTCCATTGTGCAGGCCTGCCGACAATGGAAGCGTTACATTTTGGGGAAGGAAATGGTCATCCACACAGACCACCATCCCCTGCAATTCATATAGATGCAAGGGAAGTTGCAGAATGATTGCCATCAGAAGTGGTCCACATACCTACAACATTTCCATTTGAATATCAAGTATAAGAAGTTCAGCACCAATAATGTTGCAAATTACCTCAGCTGACCACCAATCATGGCGTTAACCACCGTGCTCAACTCTTGTGGGCACGAGACTTCTAATTGGCCACTTCTCTACAAAAGTGACCCAAAATTCAGCCACACATACTAGATGCTCTTGGAGGGTCAACAAGTTCCAAATTTTTGCCTCCAGGATGCCCTATTATGCCACCTGAGACACCTTTGTGTTCCTTCAAGACAGCGTGCCAAGATGATTTGGGAATCACACTACAGTCGGGCTACTAGGAATTTCGGGGTTGAGAAAATGGTGGCAGTACTGCGGAAGTATTTTTATTGGTCAAATCTTCAACAGGATGTCGGGAAGTACATCAGATCTTACACTGTCTGCACTGTTGCCAAACTGACCATCAAGAAGCAAGGCCTCTATACTTCGCTACCTACCCCTAGTCGGCCTTGGGAATCCATCTCCATAGATCACATGTTAGGCCTTCCTTCTACTCAAAATGGAAACGACTGCCTTTTTGTAGTCAACAACAAATTCTCGAAGATAGCCATTATGGTAGCCTGCAAGAAGAATATCACATCAGAAGCCACTGCTAAACTCTTCTTTGAACGAGTGTGGGTATACTTTTGGATCCCACAGTCAATCATCTTAGATCAGGACATCAAGTTCCTCAGTACATTTTGGTCCAATCTCTGGTCGATGCTGGACACCAAACTCACTAAGTCCACAGCTTTCCATCCCCAAAATGATGGCCAGATAGAGGTCATCAATAGGATGATTGTACACATTCTACGCATGTGCAACTCAAATCATCCACACACATGGGATGAGAGCCTCCCCTGTGTCCAACACAACTATAACCGTGCTCTCCATAGCTCGACTGGCCATAGCCCTTTTCGGGTGGGCTTGGTATTCCAGCCACTATGTCCCATTGATGTGGCCATGCCATTTGCAGCTACTCATGCAGATTCAACTCATGTCCAGTCTGAAACTGGTAAGAAAAACAACTTCATTGAGCACATCCAACATATCCGCCAGTAGGTCCATGACATTCTAGAGAAATCAAATGCCAAGTACAAGCAGCAACATGATCAACATCGGGTGCCACACAAGTTTTAGGCGGATGACAAAGTCTAGTTGCATTTGCAAAAGGAACATCTTACCAGAGCCTATCAGAAACTCAGACCACTCTAATATGGTCCTTACACCATTACCAAGGCAGTGGGAGACAATGCATTTGAGCTCAGAATTTCCCCATTCCTTAGCCTGCACCCAATGTTTAATGTGGACTGCCTTCAACCATACTTCCCACCATTGCTAGACACATCAGACATTGCAGAACAACTCACACCTACAGAGTTAAATATAGATTGCATGGAACAAGCTACAATTGATCGGATCATGGACATGAAAATCACGAACACTAGACAACAAAATATCCAAATATATCGAGTTGTCAAAGTAGACCAACTCCTTCAACAGGGCAAGTGGCTCACTAGGGACCAAGTTCAGAAGAAGTTTCCTCATCTTATGGAGGAACTCAATGCAATGGGGACCATTTCTTCCTAAGGGGGAGGAATGATCCAAGTGGATATTGGTGGCCACCTACCTATTCCACTTGGACCCCCAACACTATCTCTTTCAATTTTTCAGTTTCCTTAATTGTAGCATAGTTTACTATTTTCGATAGTTTTTCAAGTCCTCAACTTTTAGAGCCATTTTGAGGCCCTAAACGACGCTTTTTAGGGAAAACAAAGAGATTGGAAATGCTCCAAGCCAACTTGCTTGATTAATTTTGACCTTCTCTTTCAAATCTTCGAAACGAGGTATTATGATAGCCAAACGAAGATTGTATCACAAAGTTATGACCCTGGGAAGTTGATGTACCAATTTATCCAAACAGGGCCGACAATTTTGGTGCTTCATCTCCTAGGGTTAGGTTTTTAGATTTTTTTGGTTTTCCATTGTTTCTTAATAATAAATAGTCCTTTGAGCCTCATTATAACATCGTTCACAAGCATGTAGCCACCACATCTCTTCTCAAAGATAAGCTACCATTCCCCGAGCTAGTCTTATTTCCATTATGTTTGTAAGCATATTTAAGTATTTGATATTAATGAAATGAAGTGTTATTATTACTACATCTTTTTATTTATGGTTATCTCTGTAATTTGTTGCATTCCTGTTTAAATCTGGATTAGCGGTATCAAGGTGGTCTGCTCTTTCTCTGTTTTTCTTTGCATGTCCCCAACAAGGTCGAGATATAAGGGGTCAAGGCTTGAACTAGTCGAACCTTTGCAAGACTAGCCTCGCAAATCCCAATGACCTCCCTTGGCGGATGAAAAGAAAGACGAGGGGGAAGGATACCCTATCAAAATCTTTCTCAAAAAATCCCTCGAGGGACAAAGGAACGCGATGATGGACAATTTAGTCTAGATCGTTTAATGGCTCCCCAAGGGTGACACATCTACTTTCGGCAGCTACTCTAGAAGCACCACACCCTTTAAGCTACAACTTAACTTTGACATTCCCATATTTGAGGATCAAATACATGTAGACACTATAGATAAATGATTAAATCTCTTAGAAGGATATTTTTCCATTCATGATTTTTCCAACCGGGAAAAGATCACTTTTGCACTTGTCAAAGTAGCCCCTCATGTCAAGAACTGGTGGGAAACCTACTGTGTGTAGAAGGATGAAAGTACGAAATCACTATTTTCAGCCACACCCACTTGGAACTCGTTTCAGGATGTCATCAAGGAGCAGAGCTACCCTATCGAGAGTTATGCAGATAAATACATAAAGTGGACAACGCTGTGAGAGGGAAGGGACCAAGATGTACCAGAGTTTACCAATGTTTTTCATACCCTTTGCACGAAGTTGGGTATCAAGGATTTTGAGAACCATTTGGTTCTCAAGCACCATAGCTACCTACACAGGTACATCCAAGACAAGATGGAGTTCCTGAACATCTCCTTGCTCGGCACGACATACTGGTATGTCATCAAGATCAAGCAAAAGTTTAAACAAAAGAAGTGAGTCTTTGGATCTGCAAATTTGAAGCAAGGGAAAGGTACCCCCAAACTATAGAACAAAGGACAAGGCCAAGGCAAGGTGGCCTAGGACAACCCACCAAAGCCATAAGTAAAGAATGACAGCACGAAGCTGAAGAAGGACACAGGAAATTGGTGTGAGTTCCATAAGAGCACTCACAACTCAACTGAGTGTCGGGCCAAGTAGTCACTGGTGGCTAAGCTAAAGGATTTGGAATCGTATGCATGTTTCGAATCTGAGTTAGAATCCGACAAGGAGAATGAGAAAGGGAAGAAAATTATCGATGTGGAGCCCAAAGCCACCATTGCCACCATGAAGATCCAGAGGAGGAGGAGCGCCTCTTCCACTCCTAGATGTGGGTAAAGGGTTCCCCTCTACAGTTCATTGTGAATAGTGGGAGCCAAAACAACCTCATTTCGGTAGAGGTCGTGAAGCTTCTGGACTTACCGACCATAACACATCCACAACCATACACCATCAGGTGGCTTCACCAAGGACGGGATCTCTGTGTGAGCCAGTAGTGTTGCCTTCCATACAACGTCAAACCCTTCACGCATGACAGATTATGTGATGTTGCTCCCTTAAAATTTATGATTTATTATTAGGCCAACCATACTTATCGAAGCAGCATTCTGTGCATGAGTTGAGGCCTCGTGTTGTTATTATTAATTTGGGAAATAAGTTGTACAAGATACCAAAGATAGTATTGCCTACTGCCATCTCTTTGGTTACTGCAAAACAATGCAGTAAGCTCATTTCCAAAACCAAGAAATTTTCTTTCCTAGTGATACGCCCCTACGGAAAGAAGAAAACAGTGGCCACAACCTCTAGATAGGGCCCCCCTACATGAAAACAATAGATGAACAAGGTCATGGAGGAGTATGAGGACATATTCACCTCCCCCGCAGGGGTGCCTTTACACTGTGAGGTCAAGCAATCCATCAATATGACCATAGGTGTGTTGTTGTCCAATGCACCAATCTATCAGCGTTTCGTTCTAGAGAACGATGAAATCAGGAGCCATATTTAGGAGATGTCGTAGAAAGATCACATCTAAGCGATTTCATCACCTTGTGGGAGCCCAATCGTGTTGGTATAGGAGAAGGATGGGACTTGGAGACTCTGTATTGACTATCAGGTGCTAAACAAGATCACTATCTAGAATAGGTACCTGATCCCATGGATTGACAACCTTCTGGACCAACTCAAGGCAGAAAAATATTTTAGCAAGATCAAATTGAAGTCAAGATATGACCAAGTACTAATCGAACCCTACAATGTGTGGAAGATTGCTTTCAAAGTCGAGGAGGGCCTTTTCGAATGGTTGGTTATGTCTTTTGGGTTGACGAATGCTCTTGAAACCTTCATGAGGCTGATGGATGACATCTTGCGGCCACTCACCAACTCATTTGTAGTGGTATACTTGGATGACATCCTGATCTTCACCTGGAGTTGGGAATAGCACATCCACCACATCCAACAGGTTCTCTAAAAACTTCATCAACACAAGCTATGTGCCAATTTTGGGAAATGCACTTTTAGGATGACCCGGGTTCAGTATCTGGGATACATTATTGATGCATGGGGGTGCATGTGGATCCAGCCAAGATCCAAGTCATCCAAAATTGGCCATCTCCAACCACTTTGACAAAGCTCCACAACTTTCTAGGTCTTGCCAATTTCTAGCACAGGTTCATGTTGGGATTCTCTCATATCACTTGGCCCTTGAGTCAAGTCACCAAAGGAGAAGTGAAAGCAAAATTATTTTGGTTTGAATCTCAATAGAAGGTATTCAAAGAGTTGAAACATTTCCTCTTCTCTGCACCAGTGCTCACATTACCAGACTTGCAACAACCATTTGCAATCAAGACATATGCCTTTGACTATGCTATTGGGGCAGTCCTTACTCAATAGGGGCATCCAATGGCATATCATAGTGAGACGCTTTTAGACATAGTCTGGAAGTATCCCACTTATGACAAAGAGATGTATTCGATTGTGCAGGCTTGTCGACAATGGAAGCATTACATTTTGGGGAAGGAAATGGTCATCCACACAGACCACTAGCCCCTGCAGTTCATACAGACACAAGGGAAGTGGCAGAATGATCGCCATCAGAAGTGGTTGAAATACCTACAACAATTCCATTTTAATATCAAGTATAAGAAGGGCCACACCAATAATGTTGTAGATTGCCTCAGCCGACCACCGATAATGGCATTAACCACCATGCTCAACTCTTATGGGCATGAGACTTCTGGTTGGCCACTTCTCTACATAAGCGACCCAGAATTTGACCACACATACTAGATGCTCTTGGAGGGTTAGCAAGTTCCAAATTTTCACCTTCAAGATTCGCTATTATGCCACCTGGGACACCTTTGTGTTCCTTCAAGAGAGCGTGCCAAGATGATTTGGGAAGCACACTACAATTGGGTCACTAGGCATTTCAGGGTCGAGGAAATGATAGTAGTACTGCAGAAGTATTTCTATTGGTCGAATCTTCAACAGGATGTCAGGAAGTACACCAGATCATACACTGCCTACGCCATTGCCAAATCAGCCATCAATAAGCAAGGCCTCTATACTTTGTTTCCTACCCCTAGTCGACCTTCGAAATCCATCTCCATGGATTACATGCCAGGTCTTCCTTTACTAAGCATGGCAATGACTATGTTTGTATAATCATTGACAGATTCTCGAAGATGGCCATTATGGTGACCTACAAGAAGAATATCATAGCAAAAGCCACTGCTAAACTTTCCCTTCATGTCGATATTGTACTCAGTTTGACCACACAACAAATGAGTGTGTATATACTCATCTCTTGGCTCCTTCTATTCCAAAGGTTCTCTCTTCCTCTCACAACAGCATATGCACCCTCTCATACTCTCTCTACATCATCGACACTCTTGGTCTTTCTCCTTAGCAATGCTAACTCACAACGCACTCCACTCAGCTCACTCAACTATGCTACTTCCCCCCACTTTTCTCAATCACAATATTGGGTTTTGTTCCTCTACAACGCATTGGTTGATATTGTCTCTACTATCCTCCATTCTTCCTAAAAGTGTCCTCCATCATGGCTACCCACGCTGCATATGATAGGTCTTCTTATTTAATCTCATATATGAAACAAGGCTCTCCATTATGTTATTCCATCAAATGGATTGGATTTTTCTTTTTATTTGATCTATATGAGTTGGATTCATTTAATCAGCCATTGTAGCCACATTAAATCACAAAATGGACACCTAAGAATCTCTCCTTGCTGAGAATAAATTCTTAGTCAAACTGCACACTACAACAAGGCTCTCCATTCCTTCTTAATTTCCCATAGAGCACAGATTGTACTTTAAGCATGGCTCTCCTGGACTATGATCATAACTTCTGCACTTAGCCATATTTTCCATTTAATTCTATAAGGAATGCAAATAAGATCGTAGGATTCTTTGTTTTGCTCAAGACAGACCCTATTAATTCATCTTGTGCAATTATGGTCCTCTTTGTATCCATCCAGAGATTCTTGGCAGTCCAACTCTGGCAAGCCTCAAAATATGGCATAACTCCAAGTTATAGTAAATTCTGCTAGATAATTGTCGAATGATTCATATCCATAGGTTATAAGCCCATAGATCTATAGCAGACCGCTAATATGCCATAACTCCAAGTTATAGTAAATTCTGCTAGATAATTTTTCAATGATTCATATCCACAGGTTCTAAGCCAATAGATTTGTAGCAGACCCCTAATATGGCATAAGTTCCAAACTTTGCCCATGATTCCAAAGATATTCCAACTCATCCATCCTTTGAACCATACATCTACGATGCCATTTTCTTTGTTATTCGTACATGGCCCTTGGTCACCAAAGCACGCGAAACTGTCACCTAGAAATCCACTAGGCCTCACTCATATACATATGCACTACCATTTGGAGCTCGGATTCCCAAATGACCATATATCATTTTGATAGTTGTCATTAAGACCTTATGGGCTTATGGGCTTTTGGCCTGGCCCACTTGTGTACACCAACTAAAAATGCTTGTTGTGACCAAGCTCATAACATACCCGGAACTCCCTTTTCTTATAAATTTTATTCATTACAATTCCTTGAACTTCCAAGATATAATCTCCAGGTATTACCCACAATCTCCACATCAACACTCCATGGCATGCCTCTTGTAATGCAAACCTTCAGGCTAACCCACTTTCCACTTGTTAGCCTCTTGTACACCACTATGATCTCTACCTGTTGGTCCCACTACAATGTGTGGAGTACCAAGGAAGGTATGTTTTGATGGTCATTTCGGTATCTTTTCATGAAAACTCAAAAGCCACTTGCATGGGAAACTTAGATAATAATAATAACTTGTAACAAAATACGAGAAATTAATAAGAAGCACTGATAGATGTCGTTTCTATGTGCAAGAAGGTGAAGAAGCGAAAGGTGGCCATCCAAAGAGTAAAGATAAAGACAAGCTAACTGCTATCCCTGTGACGGGAGACCGGAAGCGAACTAGATCGACACAGATCAACCCAAAACAGGACGCGGAGATACCAGTGTGAAACAGAAGAAGGAAGAAGTAACGCAGCATTAATGATTCTGCGTATCCCTCAGGATCTTAGATCCTGAGGGATCGCTATTTTAGCCTATTTCTGTATCTAGATGTCTCCGTCGTCCCTCTTATAAAAAGGGATAACATTCTTGGTTACGGGGAATTTCGAATCAATTTCTGGGAAGTGTATAATTTGTTTGAAGAAAGATCTGGACTATGATCTTTATGTTCTGTTGAAGACTTAAGTTTCTGTACTTTTATTGCATGCTTTAATATAGACTTGTTCACTTTTTATCTTTGAGCCTGGATTCATCTTAAGCGGTGTGCCCCTGGAGGCTAAGGGCCCGGCCCTGGAGGACACTTGATCTTGTATTATTACGCGTGGTTTCCGTGTGGTTTGTTCATAAAAGTAATCTGGTAATCTACTATGTTTTGAGAATATTTCATTACATGCTCTGTTGAGATTCAGTTATTTCGTGTTCTTGAACTTTATACCGGTGCTATGTTATTTTATCAATTCTTTAGGTATTGATCAATTCCTACAGGATACTGTTACTTTATTACAGAATTCTTCACGATTGTATTCTGAATTATAACAAGTCATCTGGAAAAGTCTGTTTCACATGGTTATTGGACGTGACTATTATTTACTATGAGATGCAGTCGTATGTGTTTTAACAGAAGCAGATTACGTATAGTGTGTTTCTAAGGTTCTATAGTATTGTTCTATCATATAAGATTGAGAGATTGATGTTTTGATTGGCATGGTTAAATAGATTTGTAGTTTAAAGGATTTGGTTATTGTTTATTTCAATTTCTGTTCCATTTGCTTGCTGTTCCATTTAATTGTTGTTCCATTTACTTGCTGTTCCATTTACTTGTTGTTCCATTTATTTGCTGTTCCATTTCCAGATTGCTAATTTTTTGTTTCTTGAGGATGGACTTAGGTTGTAGTGGACCCCAGCATCTGCTACCTGGTCCCCAGACCTCTGATCTGCTCCCATCAGCTATGAAAGGGACGTGTTATTGCTACCAAGCCCTTGGCTGATGTGCTGTTCCTTTCATTATCATTTCTTTTATCTGTTGTTTCATTTCTAATCATTAAGAACGATCCCAGGCTATAGTGAGCCCAGCATCTGCTATTCGGCTCCCAGACCTCTGATCTATTCTCATCAGTTATGAAAAGGATGGGCTATTGCTACCGAACCTTTGGCTGATGCAATACTCGGTGTGATTTGGTCTTTCGAAGTAGTTAAGTTGTAGGTTTGCATTACTTTCCTTGCATAGCTTTTGAATAGTTGTACTACAAGCATTACTCTGGCAAATGCTAGCCTCAGACTGAGACACCCTTTGAAATAACCAGACGATCCCGGATTGACATATTAATGTAAGGTAACTAGAGGTGAAAGAGACCCTTGTTATAGCTCTACATTTTGGCGTCGTTGTCGGGGAAGGAGTGTAGCCATTTGTCTTTTCCAGGGTAGTGTAAGAACCTGCTAGGAGAGAATTGGGTTTTGAAAACGGAAGGTAAGAACCTACATGCAGAGCATGTAAAAGCCCTGCTCCTTTGCCTGCTTTCCTGCAGATTTGTTGTTATCTGCTTAAAACTTGGTAGTTTAATTGAGTGCATGACTAAGCATAAAAAGCTAGAGAAAAATCCCAAATCGTTACCAAAACCAAAAAAAGCTAAGGGACCAGTGACCCTTGGTCGATCGACATACATAGACGAAATCTATAAGAAAGCCAAATCTCAGCTTTCAGTAGGACCCAGGAAAGTTACTTCAAAACAACCTACTAGTTCCCTTCAGGCCTCAGGCTCACCATCTGAAGCCTTTGCTGAGGTGCATAATCAGACTGACGAACAGGACTTTCAAGAAATTGAAAATTCTATTCCTGAACGACTGCAGAAAGGGAACCTAAGTAATCTTTGTGAAGGAGAAGGGGAAACAGGGGAAGTTGGAGAGCCAAGATCTCCTCCTAGGATAACTCAGCCATTAAGTAGCCCTGACAAGGGGAGTGCGGTAAAAATTATTATTGAGGATACCCTATTTCCTCGGACAGAAATTCCAGACAGAGGAAGTGCTATTAAAACAGTTCCTGTTAAAAACATTCCTCAACCTAGGAATACCCTCTTAGATCTTCCGGAAGGGTATTGGCATATATTTGATCCAATGGCTCAAAATCCGCCAAACACCAAAACTTCTACATTACAATACCCCATAGTGGATTCCGCAGCAAATGCTCCCATAAAAGCAATTCCCCTTCAACACATTCCTACATTTCATGGACTCACATCAGAGGACCCCGATGCATTCTTATTCAAATTTGATGTGCTATGCAGGGGGTATGATTACACCACTAACCCCCAGAACTCAAATTGTTCCCCTCCACTTTGAAAGGGGTAGCTTTAAGATGGTTTATGGGATTAGGTGGTGGAGTTATAAATAACTGGGAACAAATGAAAGAGTCTTTCCTAAAGAAATATCAAGATTACTATAGGTCTAGAGAACTAAAAGATGAAATATTCCAGATGATAGCTAGACCAAATGAAACATTAGAAGAATACGTGGAACATTTCTAATATAATCTGCAAAGATCCCCTTATGCATCGTTGCCTTTACCTGATAATGTGTTGAAAACAACATTAATAAGGGGCGTGAAAGAACAGTGGATTGAAACATTAAACATTATGGGAAAAGGGGATATATATCAGGAAAGTTTCGTTGATATAATTGATTTATGTATCAGGAGTTCGAGAGGCAGTACACGAATCAAACCAGCAAAACATGATCGATTTGCATGGGAAAACAAAATTTCATCTGAAGGAGTAACACGTGTGGAAATTGGGAATTTATTTAAAAATTTTAAAACTGATATACTAGGAACACTGACTACACAATTGGACGTTTTGCAGGCTAAGAAGAAACAAATGGAGGCAGAACAAAATTTAGCAATCTTCTGCCCCAGGTGCAGGAAGAAGCATAGCCATAAGGAGTGTCCATTAGATACAGTTCAGACATGTGCCATTTGTACAAGGGATCACTCTACAGAAAGTTACCCCTCATTACCTGGACTGAAAGCGGTATATAAGGAAGCAGAAGAAGAACCAGAGGCAGTATATCTACTTAACCAACGTCGTTAGTGGCAGCCACGACAAATTGGTATGTTTTCAGACCCAGCTTCTTCTTTTCAGTATCCGCAGTACAATACTCAATAGTATAATACATGGCAAAGTCAGTTTCAACCCCCATTTCCAAATTGGTCATCACAGTCATACCCTTCTGTAAACCCGTGGCTAAATCTGACAAGCCAATCTGGCTGGTCAAATCCTCCTTATCCCCCACCATACTGGCAGAACAACCCATATCCACCGCAATGGACTCCCCCCACTTCACAAAGTTCAGGCTAGCAAAATAACTGGCAGAGACCAACACAGCAGCCAGTAGGAAACATCCCTTTCCCTCAACCTACACTGCCAGCTTTACAGCAAAACCCCCAATCTAATCTCAGACCCCAACTCCCAGCCCAACCCAATCCCAATCCAAATAACAGACCGGTCCAAGCATTTCAAATTTTAGAAACACCAGAAGAAGGACCTGATCCGCGGGAGTGCAATGATCTGCAGCTAAGATCTGGGCGTATTATTCAAACAGAGGGAAACAAAACAGTTCAGATTGAAGATCAGTTACCCAGAGAACAGTTGTTACAAGAAGAGGATGAAAACAGACAACAAACTCAGAATAAAACAACTACATCCTCTCCTCCATTCCCAGAACGTCTAGTTATACCAGGACCTATACAGCAACCTAATTTTGACATTCTGGGAGAATTACAAAATTTGTACATAAAAATTCCATTCCTTCAGGCCATTCAGGATATTCCCATATACGCTAAAACTATCAAGGAATTGTGCATAAAAAGGCCAAGAAGGAATGTAATAGATAACCCAAGAGTTCAATTAGTCAACACTTTATCTGACCTATTATCAGGAAAGGAAACACCTATTAAGTATAAAGACCCAGGTAACCCAATAGTAACTGTTCAAATTTATGGTAAAACCTTAAACAATGCTTTAGTTGATCTTGGGGCTGCAATTAATATATTGACCACTTCTACTTGCCAAAAATTAGGAATCACATCTGCAGAACCCACTTCAACTTTGCTGGAACTGGCTGATCGATCTGTGGTTAGACCAGAAGGCATACTACATGATGTTATGGTTTCAATCGATTCCTGGGAATACACAACTAATTTTCTGATAATAAACCCTAAAACCCGACTAGATGGACATCCCTTGATCTTAGGAAGGCCTTGGCTCGCTACCGTTGATGCCTATATTGGCTGTCAGCAAGGAAACATGATCATAACTAAGGGGGCAGATATTAAGAACTTAGTACTATATCCCCCCGCGCACCCAAGCATCACAATAGTCAAAACTAATAGGCACCCTGTATCATATCTTACTGACAACATTAGATCTCCATTAATTATACAAGAGGCTCTAGAGTTCAAAAATCAAATAGAAGATAATGCCATCAGTAACTTTATTAGTCAAACTGAACCCACATCTCGTACCCAGTGTCATATGATAAAAGCAGCATTCGATAACGAAGCAGAAGAGGAACCTCTGAATGATGTGCATGACCATACAATCCTTGTCACCTCAGTTGCACATAGTAAAACAGTAGAAATCGAACCTGGGAAGACCCTAAACATTAACGCTAACCTTACACCGGAATAAGAGACAAAACTCATCCATATCTTAACAAAACATAAAAATGTATTTGCATGGGATTACCCTGATATGAAAGGAATTGATCCTCAATTATGTACACACCACATCTACATAGAAAATGATGCAAAACCTATTAGACAACCTCAGAGAAGGCTAAACCCTCATCTAAAAGAAGTAGTAAAAGCTGAGCTTCAAAAACTTTTAGATGTTAACTTTATCTACCCCATCTCTGATAGTAAATGGGTCTCCCCGCTTGTGGTGGTACCGAAAAAGAATGGGAAGTGGAGAATCTGTGTGGACTGTAGAGAACTAAACAAGGCAACACAGAAAGATCACTTTCCTCTCCCATTCATCGATCAAGTATTGGATACTTTGGCAGGCAAGAAATTCTTTTCTTTTCTTGACAGCTTCAGTGGGTATAACCAAATACAGATTGCCCTTGAAGATCAGGATAAAACTACTTTTACTTGTCCTTGGGGAACATTTGCTTACCGAGTTTTACCTTTTGATTTATGTAATGCCCCTGCCACATTCCAAAGGGCTATTCTTAGCATATTTACAAATCTAATAAATGAAGGATTGGAAGTATATATGGATGATTTCACTCCATACGGAGAGGAGTTTGATCCAGCATTGGAAACACTAGAAAAAGTCCTACAATGCTGTATAGCTACAGGCTTTGTCTAAGCCACAAAAAATGCTACATGATGATGACAGAAGGACTTATTCTAGGACACTATATTTCAGTAGCTGGCATTCAGGTAGACCCAGCTAAAATTCAAATACTTTTGCTTATTCCTACTCCTACTACTCAAACAGAGGTACGTAGCTTTCTTGGATTCTATGGTTATTACAGAAGATTTATAGAACATTATTCATGTATTGTTGCACCATTGTATGCACTAACTGGTAATATTGATTTCCTTTGGACAGAAAAATGTGAACGTGCTTTCAACGATCTGAAAAAACTTGTATCTACAGCCCCAGTCCTTCGCAGACCAAACTAGGATTTTCCATTCCAGATATCATCCGATGCCTCAAATACAGCCATTGGAGCGGTCCTTGGTCAGGAGGAGGATAGAAAACCATACGCTATTTATTACATTAGAAAAAATCTATCCCCTGCTTAATTAAATTATACTATAACTGAAAAAGAATTCTTAGATGTTATATATGCTATCAATAAATTCAGACATTACATCACTGGATATATCGTTATCTTGTACACAGATCATTCTGCTATAAAGTATTTAGCAAATAAACTTGTCACAAACGGCAGAATAACCAGATGGTTGATTTTATTGCAGGAGTTCGACATTACAATCAAGGATCGACCTGGCAAAGAAAACCTGGTAGCTGATTTCCTCTCAAGAATGCCAAAACCAGTCGATGCAGCAGCAGTCGAAGATCAGTTTCCAGATGAACATCTCTTTGTTGTTACTGTTCAAACACCCTGGTATGCTGATGTCACCAATTACCTAGCAGTAGGTAAGTTACCAAAACATATAACCCCTAATGAGCGAAAACAAATTGTCCAGCGAAGTACCAGATTTTCCTGGATTGGGGGTTATTTGTTTCACACAGGGGCAGACATGCAAATTAGGCGGTGCGTTCGACAAGATGAAATCTTTGATATATTGAAAGCATGCCATGAACAACCATGTGGTGGACATTTTGTTGATCACAGGACTGCACATAAAGTGTTACATATAGGGTATTATTGGCCCACAATTTTTAAATATGCAAAGAAATTTGTCCAAGCATGTGATAGTTGCCAGAGGGCGGGACGACCTAGTCACTCAGATGAGATGCCCTTGAAACCACAGATAGTCATTGAACCATTTGAGCGATGGGCCCTTGATTTCGTAGGGCCAATCAACCCACCATCAAACCAGAAAACATACATTCTAGTGGCAACAAAATATGTCACCAAGTGGGTTGAAGCAGAAGCCTTGCCCAGAGATACAGAAGAATCTGTTATACAGTTCTTGCTCCATCTATTTGTGCGTTATGGCCTCCCTAGAGAGATAATAACAAATGGAGGGCCACAGTTTGTTGGAAACAGAATAGCGGCAACACTCAACAATTATCATGTTCAGCACAAAATGACCACCCCATATCACCCACAGGCAAATGGGCAAGTAGAAAGTAGCAACAAGATAATAGAAACCATTCTAACCAAAACAGTTGCATCACATAGACGTGATTGGGCTGCCAGACTACCAGAAGCACTGTGGGCTTATAGAAGAACATGGAGAAGCACCACTAGCCACTCACCTTACCAGCTTATGTTTGGAAAGCAACCTATTTTTCCTATAGAATTTGAAATCCAGACATTACAGACAGCACAAGAAGTGGGGTTAGATTTAACCGAAGTGCAAACTAATCGATTGCAACAGATTAATGAGCTAGATGAAATTAGACTTTCTACACTTCAACATACTGCCTTGATACAGCAGAAAAGAGCTAAGTGGCATGATGCTCTCATCAAAAACAAAGTCTTCCATAAAGGAGATTGGGCTCTTTTATATGACTCTAGATTTCAGGACTTCCCCAGGAAACTCCAGATTCATTGGTTGGGACCATATGAAATCCAGAAAGTACATGACAATGGTACCCTCACACTGATTACCATTGATGGTTCTGGGTATACCTTTAAGGCAAACGGCCATCGAGTTCGTCTCTGTCGCAAACCACTTACCCGAGATTCCTTCTGCCAACAATTACACCAAGATACATATATGGAGATCCTAAGGGAGGAAGACAAGTCTCCTCCACCAGTAACTCACTAAGAAGTTTATTTTTCCTTACAAATCGTATATAATTGTTAGAATTATTTTTGTACATATTGTTACAGCATGTTTTGATTTTTGTTGTTCCTTTTCTAAAAGGAACAGCACTTGTGATTTTTTGCTGTTCCTTATCCAAAAGGAACCACACTTGTGATTTTTGTTGTTCCTTTTCTAAAAGAAACAACACTTGTGATTTTTGTTGTTCCTTTTCCAAAAGGAACAGCACTTGTGATTTTTGTTGTTCCTTTTTCAAAAGGAACAACACTTGTGATTTTTGTTGTTCCTTTTCCAAAAGGAACGACACTTGTGATTTTTGTTGTTCCTTTTTCAAAAGGAACAACACTTGTGATTTTTGTTGTTCCTTTTCCAAAAGGAACGACACTTGTGATTTTTGTTGTTCCTTTTCCAAAAGGAACAACACTTGTGATTTTTGTTGTTCCTTTTCCAAAAGGAACAACACTTGTGATTTTTGTTGTTCCTTTTCCAAAAGGAACAGCACTTGAGTGTTTTTGTTGTTCCTTTCTCAAAAAAAAAGAACAGCATTTGAGTGTTTTTGCTGTTCCTCTCTCAAGAAGAACAACACTTGTGTGTTTTTGTTGTGTCCGTAAGGAATAGCATTGTTCGATTTTTGCCGTTCTTTTTCTAAAGGAACGGCACTTGTTTGATTTTACTAAACGTTACCAGTAATTCTCACTGCTCCTTTCTACAAACCAGCAACCATTGTTGTACCCTTCCTTGAAAAAATCACTACTCATAAGATTTGAAATAGTTTGTTCCTTCTCAAGGATGCGGAATGTTGATGATCTTTTGAGTCTTTTTGAATACAGCTATCTACTTATGTGATGAAATCAAA
This sequence comes from Pinus taeda, assembly GCA_000404065.3. Classification (NCBI taxonomy): domain Eukaryota; kingdom Viridiplantae; phylum Streptophyta; class Pinopsida; order Pinales; family Pinaceae; genus Pinus; species Pinus taeda. The sequence goes on along the minus strand of APFE031304253.1, from coordinate 370,835 downwards.
AGCATAGTATGCAGGAATCGGTAAATCACAAATCGTTATCCTTATAAGTAACTGCCCTGAATTGGTGAAAGCACGTAAGGAAAAGTTATGCTTATTTATCACCTTGTGTTGCCATTGTTCCACTAACTCTGTTTTGATTGGCTATCTCTATCACGCTGATTCTCTTATTTATTTTTATCATTTCATCAATAAGATCAAAAAGTCTATACCTTCCTATTATGATTTTAAGACTTCTTCCACCATTCCTACTCTTAAGGAGTGTTGAACCCCCCTTTGTGTATAAACAGGAAAGGTTCTCTATCAAAATCAAGAAAAAGGAGCAAATAAGCCAAGCAGTTTTGTCAAAATTGTAGGATAGGGAGTCTCATTACGAGCTGGCCTACCATGATCATCAGGATGGAAGTGAAGTGGCATTCGCATTAGGGCCACCAAAACCGGGAAATGGTCCAGGAGGTATACCAAAATAAATAAATAACCCTTGGAACAGGACGTCTCACCACGAGCCGGCCTGCCCACTATTCGCCCCTTCCTCGTGAATGGCACTATGACTAACGGGTTACCAAGCCTGCATAGTGGCCTACAGTTTTGACATCATATAACACTTCCTCGCATACACAAAGGACTATGGTTCCCAGGGTGAAACAAACAACTCTGCCAAGGTTATGGACACCTGTCGGTAGAAGAGCTCTGTTAATGGTATTGAAGTCGTAACCTTTACACCAATGGGTAAGGAAATTAGAATCTTTGTATCTTATGACATGATAATTTAATTACCCAACCATATACCGCATGACCATTTATTACCACCAATCATTACGGAGCTAGTGACAGTGACCGCATGAGACTCACTAATTATGGCAAATGTCTATTCCCGAACTTCCATCAACTCACCGCAGTTGCTTATGCATTAAAAGCGATATACTTTTTCACCTCGATTCCAGTAATACATTGTTTTTGCGGACATGGCTATTTTCATAAGCTGCTCCATAAAGGCCTCACGGACGAAGCAGACACAGCTCCTTTATTTGACGGTTGGGATAGCCTATCATATTGCGGGGGGGGAGTAACCTCATCATTCCCCAAAATACGTGTCAGCTCGTCATTCGAAAAGATCTTGTACTCGAGCACAGCACGGCTCAATGGTATGATCATTTGCCATTTTTTGTTTTCTTTTGCATGAATCGCTGTTCAAAGTATCTCCATTGCATATGTCGTTGTATTTGAATTCAAACAAGAAACACGCCACCAGCTTCTTTGTGTCTCAACGAACAGCTGCTGTTCCTTTGCGAATTTGCAAGAGAAGCCATGGGAGGAAGGTCAGTCCGCAGAGAACCACAAACATTGACCGTGTCAGCTACAGCCCGAAGAATTCTGAAGAAAGCAGGATGGTTGACGTACCTCAACCACCTGAAGGAGTCCAACGAAACTGTGGCGAAGGAATTTTTACAAAACCTGCAGGAAAAACACTCTATAATCAGAGGAAAACGAATAGAGGTCACGGACGATATAATAGCAAAAGTCACAGGATTACCGGCCATAGGACCAATATGGACAATAAAAAAGGAAAGACTGCAGAATATTGTGGAAATCGTTTAGGATGAAGGTCAGAATCTAATAGTTCGTGGAAAAGGGGTGCTACCAGCAACGCTAGGAGAGCCATGGGCAGAATTGGCGAAAATTGTCCAGAGCTACATTACTTGCGAGGACAGAAAAGACGTGGTAAGACCACGACATCTAAAACGCCTATCTGTCCTAAGACAAAAATGCTCTGTGAATTTACCTGCATTGCTTAATTCGCTATTACATGATGTGGCATGTAGTATGAAAAAGGCACAACACAAAGAATCTGTGGTTAGCCACCATGGATTAATTCGCTTGATAGTAAGCCATAGTCTTACCTAGCAACATAGCAGCTGGGAAGAGCTCATTGATATTATTAATGAAAGGGTGGCCACATCTGGACACCCAGAAAAACGAAAACAAACTGATAGCACACCCCAACGCCCTGAGAAACGAAAGAAGGATGCTTGCACAGAACTGCAAGTTGAAAAGCAAGCCGAAAAGCAACTTGAAGAACAACCCGACGTTGGTACATCTGAACAACCAGCAAACCATAGGAAGTCGGCACGGCTTGTAGGGATACTAGTAGAGCTAAAGAAACCTCAGGCTCGTATGAACCAAGCAATAGAGATTATAGATGAGAAATCGGCAGAGACAGATATAGAAGACGAAAGTAACGAGGACGTAGAACAGTCCACAGGGATAGAGGTGGAAGAGGAAAACAGCAGAGAAATAGAGCAGTCCGCCAAAGAAGAAACAAAAGAAGAAGATGAAGAACAATCAGTGGAAACAAAACAGGATGAAGAAGAAGGAGTCGAGAAGGAAGAGAGTGAGCGGCCCGAGCAGGAGGAAGAAATGGAACAGCAGGGGGGAAGCCCAGTACAGAACCCGATCGAGGAAGACGAATTGGCCAATATGGGCGAGTATGGCCAGCCCCTGAGTCCATCCAACCTCCAGACCAGAGAAGAAACCCAGGAAAAAGATGCACCCAAGGAAGTTCATTCGGAAGAAGCAGAAATAGAAATTCCACCCATCCATGATGAGAATAAAATAGAAGATATCAGGCAGGAACAACCCGTTCCTGATCAGAAGGCACCAAAGGAGAATCCGGAGGAAATAAGGGTAGAGGAAGAATTGGCCCAGGAAACAGCAGAGCCAGGAAAGGTTCTTACCCCAAATCGGCCACCTCAAGATGAAAATTTCAAGCTTTTTGCTAACTGATTCCCCCTCTATGGTGAAATTATTTTGAGTGTAGGACCATCCTGGTTAGGATATAGATTCAGGAGTCCAATCATTTGGCATCCTGCGCTGGATGCCAAGCCCTGTATGAGATGCTCGAGGGCCAGATGAGCCATTTAATTGATCAGCTAGTTTCGCATCATGGGTGTAGGCCTCCACACGAGATTCCATCTCCAGCCTACTCCCTCACTGCTCTCCATGTCAACTATAATGTTTTCATGCGGCCATGAAAAAGGGTAAGCTGGGGGGTGTGTGGAGTACCAAGGAAGGTATGTTTTGATGGTCATTTTGGTATCTTTTCATAAAACCTCAAAAGCCTCTTGCATGGGAAACTTAGATAATAATAAGAACTTATAACAAAATACGAGAAATTAATAAGAAGCACTGATAGACGTCATTTCTATGTGCAGGAAGGTGAAGAAGCGAAAGGTGGCCATCCAAAGAGTAAATATAAAGACAAGCTAACTGTTGTCCCTGTGACGGGAGACCGGAAGCGAACTAGATCGTCACGGATCAGCCCAAAACAGGACGTGGAGATACCAGTGCGAAATAGAAGAAGGAAGAAGTAACGCAGCATTAATGATTCTGCATATCCCTCAGGATCTTAGATCCTGAGGGATCACTGTTTTAGCCTATTTCTATATCTAGATGTCTCCATCGTCCCTCTTATAAAAAGGGATAGCATTGTTGGTTACGGGGAATTTCGGATCAATTTCTGGGAAGTGTATAATTTCTTTGAAGAAAGATCTGGATTATGATCTTTATGTTCTGTTGAAGACTTAAGTTTCTGTACTTTTATTGCATGCTTTAATACAGACTTGTTCACTTTTTATCTTTGAGCCTAGATTCATCTTAAGTGGTGTGCCCCTGGAGGCTAAGGGCCCGGCCCTGGAGGACACTTTCTCTTGTATTATTACGCGTGGTTTCCATGTGGTTTGTTCATAAAAGTGATCTAGTAATCTGCTATGTTTTGAGAATATTTCATTACATGCTTTGTTGAGATTCAGTTATTTCGTGTTCTTGAACTTTATACGGGTGCTATGTTATTTTATCAATTCTTTAGGTATTGATCAATTCCTATAGGATACTGTTACTTTATTACAGAATTCTTCACGATTGTATTCTGCATTATAAAAAGTCATCTGGAAAAGTCTGTTTCACATGGTTATTGGACGTGACTATTCTTTATTATGAGATGCAGTCGTATGTGTTTTAACAGAAGCAGATTATGTATAGTGTGTTTCTAAGGTTCTATAGTATTGTTCTATCATATAAGATTGAGAGATTGATGTTTTGATTGGAATGGTTAAATAGATTTGTAGTTTAAAGGATTTTGTTATTGTTTATTTCAATTGTTGTTCCATTTACTTGTTGTTCCATTTAATTGTTGTTCCATTTACTTGTTGTTCCAATTACTTGATGTTCCATTTATTTGTTGTTCCATTTCCAGATTGATAATTTGTTGTTTCTTGAGGACGGACTTAGGCTGTAGTGGACCCCAGCATCTGCTACCTAGTCCCCATACCTCTGATCTGCTCCCATCAGCTATGAAAGGGACATGTTAATGCTACCAATCCCTTGGCTGATGTGCTGTTCCATTTCATTATCATTTCTTTTATCTGTTGTTTCATTTCTGATCATTAAGAACGGTCCCAGGCTGTAGCAAGCCCAGCATCTGCTATTCGGCTCCCAAACCTCTGATCTATTCTCATCAGTTATGAAAAGGATGGGCTATTGCTGCCGAACCTTTGGTTGATGCAATACTCAGTGTGATTTGGTCTTTCGAAGTAGTTAAGTTGTAGGTTTGCATTACTTTCCTTGCATAGCTTTTGAATAGTTGTACTACAAGCATTACTCTGGCAAATTCTAGCCTCAGACTGAGACACCCTTTGAAATAACCAGACGATCCCGGATTGACATATTAATGTAAGGTAACTAGAGGTGAAAGAGACCCTTGTTATAGCTCTACACAATGCCCGCCTCTAGTTACAATTTCTTCCTGGATTTTACCTAACTAGGTAATCTTCATTACAGGTTCTATTAGTTGATAGTTCGTTAATTGTTATCCCTACTAGCCTGACTCCAAGCTTTCCCGTATCACATATTAATAAAGTTTCTGGCTCTCGGGATTCCATGCATTTTTCCCTCTATCCTAAATCAAATATTTCTCATATCACATGTTAATAAAGATTTGGGATTAAGGGTTCAGTTCCATGCTAGCTGATAACAAGATTTCATTCGTTCGATCACTCTAGGCTTCTGACCTTTCGAGTATTCTAGGTTTCTAGGCTTCTAGGCACTACAAATTTGACCATGGAGATAATGAATTTTACTGTCAATAAATTTTGATCCATGAGGTCATTTTCATACTTCAACATACCATTGGAAATATATTTCCAAGGATTATCCATCTATTCCATTTCCAATATCATTTGAGTTTATTTTCCTAGGCAAAAATTCCTTCAAAACATGGGACTCCCAACCATCATAGTCATCATTTTATCACTTCTCCAACAATTTTGCTACTATTTTGATTCTCTACAAGAGACTAAAACAACCATGAAACACCCCTTAAGCATGACACACAAAACACACCAATGTTAGCACATCTACTGCCATCAACATCCATGTTAATCTGGTTAACATCACTGCCAACACACTTGCCAACTATCAGATAATGGAAACTATCCAACACATCCCCCCCATCACTACACATCAATGGTAGCATATATGTTGCAACAATAACCCATGCTAGTCTAGTTCGCATCAATGCCAACACACTTGTTGCCACTAGCCATACAGACAATGCCAACTTTCCAACACCAACTAGCCAAGACCGAAATTGTGATATTGGTTGAGGTTCCATATTGAGTAGCCTCTTCTTAGGTATTCTAACCTAATCTTTCTCTAAGGAATCCCACAGAGGTTTTCTCTCCTCAGCCATCACTTCTTTACTCTAAAAACTTCGTGACCTTGCTACTCAAGGTTGTGCCTATCTCTACCTAGAACTCTTATAGATTCTTCATCCTCACACCTATATGCTTCTTACATACAAAATAAAAGTGTTAGAGGAAGCCTTTATTATGCTAGGATGACATCATAACCTTTTTCCTCAAGGGTAGCTACTAAAACAATATTTTGCTGCCATCTTGGAACATAGAGCACATCTTTGAGATGAAAAGGATTACTTGAATCCCATTGAAGACTGTCAATACCAACTCCTATAGTTGCATACATGCCATCATATCATATCTCAATATGAAACTGCAAGTCCTTCTCTTTTGTGTTGAGAATGCAACAAGATGATGGAGCTTAGTGAAAAGAAGTCACCTTCACTAAGTGGGCCCATTGGGCGAGTTTTGATGCAAAGTCTATTTTTAGACTATGTCTATTTTTAGACATATGGATCATGTCTATGAGTTGCAGGATGTTGTTTATGGATGATTGGTCAAGTTGGAAAAAATATATGGACTTCTATTTTTAGATAACAGCAGTGACACTGTCAAGTCTAATTATAAAGCAGTCAAATATTATTAGCTTATAATGATATTTAGACTATAAACTTTATCTTATTCTCTTGGAGCACTTCTGTTTGAGCTACAGATGTGGCACATGCAGCTGTCAGAAGGAAATACATTTTCTTTGTGGGTCAGTTGAGTTTTTACATGCATGACTTCAGTTAGAACTCAACCAGTTGAGTTTGGTGGAGTTGATTGTGGAGTTGATGGAGTTGTGTTCAGTTTGACTTGGTTAAACTAGTTGTAATTAGTCTAACTGCAAATAAAATAATGATGAGTTGTTAAACTAATTACTAACTCATAATGTAACTAGATAATACATCAGTTAACTCAGTTGCATGTCAGTGCATGTTCAGTTCAGCAGGGACACGTGTTAGAGGATCAGATTACTATCAGTTGTGACTATAGTTGTGCATGAGGATTTTCACGATCAATGGGATTGAGCTATGCCAATGAGAATTGGCCAATACGAAGTGATTATAGCCTCTGCTCATGTGATTCCTAGTGTGAGTAATTCTTTTGAGGTAAATATGAGTTTGGTTTAATCATTCTCATCCATTCTTGAGCAGGTATTGAGCAGTGGAGGCAGGCAAGCAGTGGAATAGATTTGGAGATCAGATCTAAGCTGTATTGTGTGTAACAGGTGGAGATAGTGCTGGATACTTGTGAGAAGTATTGACTATTGTAATGTTACATGTTCTCAATCATTAATATACAGATAGTGTGGGGTTTTCAGCTGTAAGCTTTCCCCGGGTTACATATTGTGTTAATGTGTGCATGCTCTTGATGTTTTATTGTTATTGATGTTGCTATATTGATGATCAACGCAGAGGAGCTTATGTATTATGTATGTATTCCACAATAATACATGATCAGGATAATCTCCATTGAATATGTGTTTATTATTCAAAATTTCTACATGGTATCAGAGCAGTTGATCATTAGATCTACTATTCAGGAAGTGTTTACATTCTATTTCTTCAGGCAGAGTCTGTAATAGGGCCAGGTAGCCTTTAGATTCATCCTTCCTTTGGAAGGTGAGATATCCGGTGAATGCCCATACAGCCGATCTCTATACAAGAAATACCTTGTTCTCACGAATTTTAGATCGGAAGCGGTTGAGTTGGAGTTGGTGGAATTCGAATTTGCAGCAGTGTTTTCTTGGTGTCAAAACTAAGATGTCTTTCACAAGATTGTGATTGGAGTATGCCCTTGAGGGTAGTACGAACTATATTGCATGGAAGGACAGGATGGAGGAAGTATTAGATGATAACGGGCTAAAGGAGTTCATAGAGACGGATGTCCCAAAGCCTACTAATGCTACTCAAGCTGATGCTTGGCAAAAGAAGACCACAAAATTTCGAAGGATTCTGTTGGAGGGCGTGAAGGATCACATTGTTTCCAGCCTCCATAGAAAGGCTACTCCATATTTGATGTGGAAATCATTAACAGAATTATTCCAAAGCAAGAGTAATCAGAGGAAGCTGGCGCTCAAAGATAAACTCAGAAACATCAAATGCGAGAAGGGTGACAGTATGCCCAAGTATCTCACGAAGTTCACTCAGTGTCGAGATGAGCTGGGAAGTGTGGGGGTTACTGTCGATGATGAGGACTTGGTGAGCTTGGCTCTCCTTGGTCTTCCGAAAGGTTGGCATTCCTATCAGGACTCTGTCAATGGTCGGGAGAAATTGCCAAGATGGGAAAGACTGTGGTCAGATCTTGTGCAGGAGGAGATCAGGAAGAGTACCAGGGATGGATCTTCATCAAAGGGAGTTGAGGAAGAAAATTGCGCTTTGGCTGCTAAAGCAAAGGAAGGGAAGAGAAAGAAATCTTCTCAGTTTGGTGCGAAAGGCAAGAAGCAGGACATGTCCAAGGTGAAGTGTTTTCACTGTCACCAACATGGACACTATGCCATTAATTGTCCGCAGAAGAAGAAGAACAAGCAAGCTGCTGGATCTGCAACAGGAGAGGCTCTAGCCTCACAGTTTAAGCTTGATTTTTCATTGATCGCATGCTTGGTTTCAAGTGTGATGGGATCGGTGTGGTTCTTGGACAGTGGTGCGTCTTTTCACATGACGGGAGATGGAGATTTTTTTTCTGATCTGGAGGACAAATATCTTGGAGTGCACATCGAGATGGGCGATGTTGGTAGATATAGTGCGACTGGTATCGGTACCATTTCCTCTGAGAGGGAGTCTGGTAAACCCTTCGTATTGAAGAAAGTCATGCATGTTCTAGGATTGAAGAAGAATCTTATCTCTGTGGCGATGTTAGAAGACAACGGGTATGATGTTGTTTTCAGCAAGGGAAAAGCTTTCCTGCGCAGCAAGACAACTGGTGAGACCCGGAAGATAGGGGTTCGAGTAAGGAACCTTTATCATTTGCATGTAGATGGATGCACAACAATGGTAGGCAAGGCAGAAGGATTGGTGAGCCGGGATGATGGCGAGTTGTGGCACAGGAGATTGGGTCACCTTCACCATGGAGCCTTGAAGATACTGCAGCAGATCACTACAGGGCTTCCTAAAGGCACACTTGCGCAGTCAGATCAGTGCAAGGGGGGTACTTTGGGGAAGTTTGTGAAAGCCACCTTTCACGAGAAGGATAGTCACGCCACGACGATCCTTGAGAGAATTCACACAGACGTGTGTGGACCTTTCTTAGTTGCTTTGACAGCAAAACACAGGTATTATGTGATTTTTGTTGATGATTTCTCTCGTAAGTGCTGGATCTTCTTCATGCAGAAGAAGAGCGAGACATATTCAAAGTTCTGTGAATTCAAAGCACTGGTCGAGAAGGAGTCGGGGAAGAAGGTGAAGGCTCTTAGGAGCGATAATGGTGGTGAATACATCTCGGACGAGTTCAAGGATTTCTGCAAGGCAGAAGGGATTCGAAGAGAGCTCATAGCTCCCCATAACCCACAGCATAATGGGGTAGCTGAGCGGAAGAACAGAACAATCGTGGGTGCTACACGGGCGATGTTGCATGATCAGGGCCTACCCCTTCACTTGTGGGCGGAAGCATGCAATACAACAATTTATGTGCATAACCGTTGTCCTCATAAGATACTTGGCATGAGTACACCCGAGGAGGCTTATTCTGGTAAGAAGCCTGATCTTTCTCATTTGAGGAACTTTGGTGCTAACGTTTACATGCATGTGACGAAGGATTCCAAGAAGAAGTTGGAGCCGACTGCAGAGGTTGGGATATTTGTGGGGCACACTAATACGCCCCACAACTATCATGTGTATTTTCCAGACAATGGTAAAACTGTTGTGCGGTGGGATATAAAATTTCAGGAGGAGAAAGCCATGAAGTGTTTGCTTGAGAGGGAGCTACACTTGCATGTAGATGAGGAGCTATTAGTTCCTAAGGATGAGCTTCAAGACATGGATCAGCCATAGGATGAGGTACATGGAGTGGAAGAGACCACTCAAGCAGCGCCAACCATCAGAGGGCGAAAGCGCTTGACAAAAGCTGAGTGACTGGCTCAAGATGCAGAGAAAGTTGTAGGACCACCTACAACCCAACGTAGATAGAGACAGTCACCTGATCGGTACACTGGATACATGGCTCTTATGAGCAAGTGTGTTATGACTGAGCCATCCTCTTTCGAGGAAGCTGTGGAGGATCCTGCATGGGTAAATGCCATGGTGGAAGAGTATGATTCTATTGTCAGAAACAGTGCATGGGAGATTGTTCCTAGACCGAAAGGGGAATCAGTGGTGGGTTCGAGATGGATCTACAAAGTTAAGCAAGCAGATGACGGGAGTGTGGAGAAGTACAAGGCAAGATTCATTTCCAGAGGCTTTTCATAGATAGAGGGGATCGATTATGAGGAGACCCTTGCACCTGTTGCAAGGTATTCTTCCATACGGATGATTCTTGCTCTCTCAGCGTAGATGGGATGGCACATTCATCAGATGGATGTGAAGATTGTGTTCCTCAATGGAGTCATTGAGGAGGAGGTGTACATTGAGCAACCCGAAGGCTTTGAGGTCTTCAGTAGCGAGTCGCATGTGTGCAGGCTCAAGAGAGCGTTGTATGGGTTGAAGCAAGTACCACGTGCTTGGTACACACGGATAGACAGCTATTTCACCAGACTTGGATTCTCCAAGAGCGAGGTGGATCCTAACCTATACCAGATTGTGGTGGAGGGTAATTTGCTTATCATTGTACTGTATGTAGATGATTTGATTCTAACGAGTGATGAGCTGTTGATACTTTCATGCAAGGATGATCTTGCTAAGGAGTTTGAGATGAAGGACTTGGGCCTCCTTCACTATTTCCTAGGATTGGAAATATGGCAACGCAATGGTGGATTGTTTGTTTCTTAGGGTAAGTATGCTTGGGAGGTACTAGAGAAGTTCACCATGCATGGCTGCAAGCCTATTGATACTCCTCTTCTTGGAGGTTGGAGGAAGGAGGATGCCACTTCAGGAGAAGAAGTGGATGCCACTATATATCGACAGTTGGTGGGGTCGCTGATGTATTTGGTCAATACACGACCCGATATATGCTATGCAGTTAACCAGCTTTCACAAGCTATGGTTAAGCCTACCAAGCTCTTCTGGAAGGCAGGCAAGCATGTATTGCACTATTTGAGAGGCACATCGGGATATGGATTGTGGTACAAACAGGAGGATGAGGTGAAGCTATGTGGATTCACGGATGCAGATTGGGTAGGGAGCCCAACGGACAGAAAGAGCACATTAGGAGGGGTCTTCAGTATTGGATCGAAAACAGTTTCTTGGTACAACAGGAAGCAGAGATCTGTGGCACTCAGTTCAGCAGAGGCTGAGTATATGGCAGTAAGTTTGGCTGCATGCGAGGCTGTATGGATGAGGAAGATTCTGGTTGGTTTGTTCGGTTCTCATTTCGATCCTACTTTGATTTATTGTGATAACCAGAGTTGCATTAAACTCTCGGCTAATCTTGTATTTCATGATAGATCTAAACACATTGACATCAAGTACCATCATATCAGAGATTGTGTGCAGCGGAGGATCATGTTACTTTCATACATTCCAACGGAGGATCAAGATGTTGATATTCTGACTAAGGCTCTCACCAGGATCAAATTCAAATACCACCGAGACAGGATAGGGGTTGCTGATAATCCATATCTTGTTGAGAGGGAGTGTTGAGAATGCAACAAGATGATGGAGCTTAGTGAAAAGAAGTCGCCTTCACTAAGTGGGCCCGCTGGGCGAGTTTTGGCGCAAAGTCTATTTTTAGACATATTGATCATGTCTATGAGTTGCAAGATGTTGTTTATGGATGATTGGTCAAGTTGGAAAAAATAGATGGACTTCTATTTTTAGACAACAGCGGTGACATTGTCAAGTCTAATTATAGAGCAGTCAAATATTATTAGCTTATAATAATATTTAGACTATAAACTTTATCTTATTCTCTTGGAGCACTTCAGTTTGAGCTACATATGTGGCACATGCAGCTGTCAGAAGGAAATATGTTTTCTTTGTGGGTCAGTTGAGTTTTTGCATGCATGACTTCAGTTAGAACTCAATCAGTTGAGTTTGGTGGAGTTGATGGAGTTGTGTTCAATTTGACTTGGTTAAACTAGTTGTAATTAGTCTAACTGCAAATAGACTAATGATGAGTTGTTAAAATAATTATTAACTCATAATGCAACTAAAGAATACATCAGTTAACTCAGTTGCATGTCAGTGCATGTTCAGTTCAGCAGGGACAGGTGTTAGAGGATCAGATTGCTATCAGTTGTGACTATAGTTGTGCATGAGGATTTGCACGATCAATGGGATTGAGTTATGCCAATGAGAATTGGCCAATACCAAGTGATTATAGCCTCTTCTCACGTGATTCCCAGTGTGAGTGATTATTTTGAGGTAAATATGAGTTTGGTTCAACCATTCTCATCCATTCTTGAGCAGGTATTGAGTAGTGGAGGCAGGAAAGTAGTGGAATAGATTTGGAGATCAAATCTAAGTTGTATTGTGTGTAACAGGTGGAGATAGTGCTGGATACTTGTGAGAAGTATTGACTATTGTAATGTTACATGTTCTCAATCATTAATATACAGATAGTGTGGGGTTTTCAGCTGTAAGCTTTCCCCAGGTTACATATTGTGTTAATGTGTGCATGCTCTTGATGTTTTACTATTATTGATGTTGTTATATTGATGATCAACGTAGAGGAGCTTATGTATTATGTATGTATTCCGCAATAGTAAATGATCAGGATAATCTCCATTGAATATGTGTTTATTATTCAAAATTTCTACATTTTGTTTGGTTGAAAATTTTGTTGTTCCTGATCATGTGGAAGGATGCTCCTGAATTAATATACCATGCATTATTGTTTGTTGATCTTGTCATGAAAGCTATCAATGAGAAATGTTTCTTGAATTGGATAGAAAATGCATATGCCTCCACTAATATAGCTACATGATCCTTAATGGATTCCTTGTTTTGATTAGGACACTTAGTGGAATAATTTCTGAAATCATGGAAATTGAAGCACTTTGTCTTTCTCAGTTCCTTCTTCTTCTTTCCCCTCTAACTAGATGCAACCTCTCTTTGGTCCTTCTTTCCCTTGGCTCTATTGACTTTTCCTGCGAGTAAAAAGTTCTCCTTATCCTTTGTCTTCATTGATCTACAATATCTCATCCCACTCTGGATTTTTTTCTTAAATGCAATTGCTCCATAAACTTTCCCAACTAGTAAAATTTTCTCTACCACTCACTCCATCTTGGAAACTATACAGAGAGTTGTGAAGTCCTAGTAATGAAAAACTCACAAGGTCACTATTTGGTACAGTCACTCTCGCACCACCTCGCTCATCTCAAACTTCAGTAAAATTTGAAAGATATGTGATAATGGGCTCGTCTTTTCTCATATGGATACTTCTTAGCTTCTCTTTGAGAGATGGCTTCTTGACATCAGTAGAACTTTTATGTAGATCAAAATGGATTTAAAACATCTCATATGCGTCTTCTTCTCATGGAGATGAGGAATCTGTGGTTTTCATCCCCCTCTATAATGATCCTCTTTGCCTTGGTATCATTCTTAGTATGTTGGGCTAGCTTTTGGGGAACTTGATGTGGCACTATCACCAGCTTGATAAAGTCTCCCACCCTATTATCTTCCAACACTATTGTGATTCACTCCTTCCATGCAAAGAAATTAAAGGATCCCTCCAAATTGTGATTTGATATTAGTCCTAGGAAAACCATCCTCATTTTCCAAGAAACTACTCTTAAAAAAAAAAAATCTCAAAATGATCTATGTTCTTCACAAACTGATCTTTGTTCTTCACAAACTGATGTTTGTGTACTTCTCTTTATGTTGGTCCCTTCTTTGATACCATGTTAAATTTGCATGAAACTCTACAAATGCTTAGATGAAATTACTGAAAATGAATTTATTTCACCAAGAAAAAGAATTGATTAACACCTATAGCAAAGGAATAAACAAAGAGATAAAGAAAACAGTCACATAATTTGACACAGTTATTTTTATTGGGAAACCCAACTGGGAAAACCCCTTCTTTGACATGGTATTTTATTGAATGATAAATATAATCAACTACAAGGAAAATTGTTCAATTGAGAATACACTTGTTCTATGCTACTAGCCTGAACCTGTGATGCAATCATGTTGATCCTCAATCCTTCTTCCTTTGTGCACTTTTTGCCCTATTTCCTAGCACACTAAGACCTCCTCTTTCTACGTGCACTTAAGTTCCTAGTTTTTAGGCAGAAACTCCTATTTTTGTGCACAAATCATCTCAATAACCTATTCATTATTTCTCCTCAAGCCCACACACACCACGAATAAAGAGATCTTCTCACGCAAAACTTTGTGCTCTCTCTGATTATCTTATGAGCTTGCTTTGTCTTGCCTCACAACCTTGTGCATAAAACAACTAAGAAACTTTGTGCCTTCATCCTCCTTTTATTGATTCAATCAATGCTAAAATTGGCAAGTCACAAACTTATAACTTATGGTTAACAAGTTAACTAAGTTGAATTCATTCTTCTCTCTCCAATCATAACCTAGAGTCACAACTCATGTTTCCTTCAATCAAGGACTTAAGCTCCACTCATCATATTCTGAATGTTGTAAAATTATATATTATAGATTTACATATACGTAATACAATTCCCTCATATATAGTGAGGGGTTGCCTTCTAGGTCAAAAAACCCTAAACTAAACATAACTTCTACTGTTAGATCATATGCCTAATGAATGGCCCAGATTGACTAGAAATTACTAGACTTTTATGAGGCAATTTTACATCAATTTTTTTAGCTTCAGGGGCGTTGCCCGTGAACCCCTGCTGAGGGACTGCTGGCCACCGAACCCCCCAGCCGGGGGGATTGGCCACCCCTAACCCCCACGGGGGGGACAAGTCCCCCTCATGTGGAGGGGTGTACAATCTTCCTGGGGTATACATCTAGCTGAGACCTTTGAAAACAGAAGATAATTAGGCTCCACACCCGACAATCTACCACTTGGAGACTGATTATAACAACTCCACCGCTACTTCATTTTCTAGACAATGACTCCTCTTTGGACCTGGTTGTTTCTCATCTTATTCATCATACTTGAAGACTAATTGAAACTAAGCAGATTCTCATTTTCTCCCTGGTTACAACTTTTGTTAACATATCTGCAGGTTTCTGGGTAGTTTGTACCTTTTCCAGCTTCAACTGTCGATCTTCCAGTGCTAACCATATGAAATGGTACTTGAGTTGTATATGCTTAGTCTTGGAATGAAATGTGGAGTTCTTTGCAAGATGTATGGCACTCTAGTTGTCACTATATAAATTGCCCGACTCCTGCTTCTTACCCAATTCATCCAGAAACCTTTGTAACCAAATCATTTCTTTACTAGCATCTGTAGCAGCAACATGCTCTGCTTCTGTTGTTGAAAGTGCAACAACACTTTGGATTTTTGAAACCCAACTAACAGTTGTTCCACCTACAGTAAATACATATCTTGTAGTGCTCCTACTATTATCTCTGTCACCTGCCATATCTGCATCAACAGATCCCTGTAGAGCAATGTTTGAACCACCAAAGCATAATGCTTGAGTTGTGGTACCTTTCAAATACCTGAGAATCCACTTCACCACCATCCAATGTTCTTTTCTTGGATTGTTCATGTACCTGCTTACAACTACCACTACATGTGCATTATCAGGCCTTGTGCATACCATTGCATACATTAAGCTTCCAACTGATGATGCATATGGAACTTTAGACATATGAACCATTTCTTCCTGAGTCTTGGGACACACCTCCTTACTTAATTTGAAATGGCTAGCCAAAGGTATACTAACTGGTTTTGCATTCTGCATATTAAACCTTTTCAACACCTTTTCTATGCACTCACTTTGAGACAATGTTAATTTGCGATTCTTCTTGTCTCTAGTTATTCTCATACCAAGGATTTCTTTTGCAGCACCCAAATCCTTCATTGCAAATGAGTTTTCCAATTTCCTTTTGAGGACATTTATTTCTTGCATGTTAGAACCTGTAACAAGCATGTCATCTACATACAATAAAAATATAATATAGCTTCCATCATTTTTCCTTTTGAGATAAACACAATGATTAGAGTGACACTAGTATAACCTTGTTCAGACATAAACCTGTCAAATTTTAGATACCACTATCTTGGAGCCTATTTTAAGCCATACAATCTCTTCTTAAACCTGCACACTAGTTTCTCCTTCCATTTTACCTCATATCCTTGTGGCTGCTGCATATATATCTCTTCCTCCAAATCCCCATGGAGAAAGGTTGTCTTTACATCTAACTGCTCAAGATGCAAATATTCAGCTGCTGCTAGACTTATAATAGTTTTGATTGAAGTCATTTTCACAACAAGAGAAAATATCTCATCAAAGCCTATACCCTTTTTTTATGCAAACCCCTTCACCACAAGTCTAGCTTTATACCTTTTTCTACCTCCATCTTCTTCCTTCAACTTGTAAACCCATTTATTCTGCAATGTTGTTTTACCTGCAAGCAACCTGACTAAGTCCCAAGTCTAGTTATGTGCTAAGGAGTCCATCTCTTCTTTCATGGCTTGCTCCCATTTCTTCTTGGTTTCTTCCTGCACTACTTCTTCATAACATTCTAGATCACCAGAATCAGTCAACAATACATAATACAATGAAGGAGTGTATCGTTCAGGGGGTCTACTTATCCTAGTAGATCTTCTAACACCATTTTCAGGTGTTTGAAGTGATTGTTGCTATTGTGGTTGTTGTTCTAGCTATTGATAATTATGATTTTTAGGTACCATCATTTTTCCTGTGATCTCGTTAAGCACTATGTATTCTCTGTTTTCCTTTTCCTGTAGCTAATCCTTATACAAAACCTTTTCATTAAATATGACATCTCTACTCCTAATGATTTTGTGTTTTTCATAATCATAAAAGTGATAACCATAATCATTAACACCATATCCAATAAAGGTACATTTCTTTGATTTTGCCTCAAGATTTGTTCTGTTTTCTTTATTAATGTGGACAAAGGCTTCACAACCAAAAGTCTTTAAAAAGGAGTAGTTTACCTTTTATCTGTCCATGCCTCCTTTGGAATACCACCATCCAAGGAACTTGGAGGCCCTCGGTTTATTAGATAAACAAGAGTATCTACAGCCTTTGCCCAAAATTGTAAAGGCAATCATGCGTGCAATCTCATGCACCTTGCACACTCCATGATTGTCTTGTTCATCCTTTATGACACACCATTTTCTTGTGGTGTTCTTGGAACTGTCTTCTCTCTATGAATTCCATTCTCTGAACAACACCTATCAAACTCTTTGCTGCAATATTCACCTCCACTATCTGATTTGAGACACTTCAACCTTTTTCCTATCTCATTTTCAACCAAACCTTTCCATTTCTTGAAAGTATCAAATACATCAGATTTATTTTGAATACAATAAATCCAGGTTTTTTTGGTTGCATCATCAATAAAAGTAACGTAATAATGAGAGCCACCAAGAGATGATACCTGAACAGGTCCCCATACATCTATATGCACAAGCTCTAATTTTTTGCTCTTCTTTTCTTTCCCAACTCTAAGGAATTTGACTCTCTTCTGTTTTCCATAAACACAATTCTCACAGAATTTCAAATCAACATGCTTCAAACCTAGCAACAAATTTCTTGAGTGAAGAATCTACATCCCCTTCTCATTCATGTGCCTGAGCCTATGATGCCACAATGTCATATCTTCTCCTGTAGAGGTTAAAGCATTAACAAAATTAGAAATACCATTCCATAAATACAATGTACCAACCTTTCCTCCTTTCACTATTACAAGGGATCCTTTAGTGACCTTCTAGATTTTATCTGTGAAAGTAGTTACGCAATGTTCACCTCCCAACTGCCCTATTGAAATTAGATTTTTCTTCAGATCTAGAACATGCCTTACCTCCTTCAATAGCCATTGATTTCCATTTTGCTATTTTATGAAAATTGTACCCATTCCAATGATTTTACAAGGTTTATCATCACCCAGTCAAACATGTTCAAAATCAACTTGAACATAATCATAAAAATGTTTCTTATCAGGTGTGGCATGGAATGAAGCCCCTGAATCTACCACCCAGGAATCAATAATATTTTCTAATGAAAAAATCAAAGCATCTTGCAACACATCGCATGTTACATTCGCTTCATGATTAGTTTCTTGTTGTGCATCTCCTTCTTTTCCCTTTTGAGACTTGCAATCTTTCTTCAGGTGTCCTTTCTTCCCACATTTCTAGCATGCTATCCCCGATCTAGACTTGGATTTTCCTTTTCTTGACTTACTGCGATATCTTGGGTTCTTTCCTCTTTCCATTTTTCTTCCCCTAGTCCCTACAGTCAAAGAATTACCTAATGTCTCACCGGAGCTTTTCCATTGCATTTCCTCGCTAAGGATTGTACCGACAACATCATCAAACTTTAAAGTACTAGATCCAGAGACAGAGTTACTAATGGCCATAACTAAACCATTCCAACTTTCTGGCAATGAGAAGATAAATAACAGAGCCCTAACTTCATCATCAAAAGTTACCCCTATAGAACTTAACTGACTTGTAACTATATTAAAATCATTTAAATGGTCTACAACAGATCCACCTCCTGACATCTTCATATTAAATAAACGCTTCATAAGAAATACCTTATTTGAGGCCGAGGGTTTTCCATATAGTTTGGCCAATGTCGACATTAAACTCTCTGTTGTCATTTCCTTTGAAATATTAAATGCTACCAATGCCGCTAGGCACAACCGTGTTGTTCCAAGTGCCTTTCTGTCGAGAATGTTCCATTCTATGTCTTTCATACTCATCAGCTTCTTTGTCTTTCCACTCAATGGTAGGTATAGATCTCTCTGATACAGATAATCTTCCATCTGCATCTTCCACTACTAGTAGTTTTGGCTATTGAATTTTTTGACCCTAAACCTACCATCTTCTACCATTGCACCCACTCGAACCAGGAGCCCTTCTCTCCTATGAGTTTATCAGTCAAATAGACCTTCGGCTCTGATACCAGTTGTTAGAAAATTATATATTACAGATCTACATAAACACAATACAATTCCCTCATATATAGTGAGGGGTTTCCTTCTAGGCCAAAAAACCCTAAACTAAACCCAACTTCTACTGTCAAATCATCTGCCTAATGAACAAACCAGATTGACTAGAAATTACTAGACTGTTACAAGGCAATTTTACATATATATTTTTTAGCTTTAGGGGTGCTACCCGCGATCCCCCAGCGGGGGACCGCTAGCCCCCAGACCCCCCAACCAGGGGGGATTGGCCCCCTCAAACCCCTACAGGGGGGAAAATTCTCCCCCCGCATGGAGGGCGTACAGTCTTCCTGGGGTATACATCCAGCTAAGACCTTTGAATACAAAAGATAATCAGGCTCCACACCCAACACTAAATTTATAACAATCACTCAATCTGTAGTCAAACTAAAGAAATTCCATGAAACTAGTCCTCAAACACTACGCATGAATATGTGATCTCAGTGAACTCATCCATGGTTGAAGGGAATACAAATTCAGTCTTTCTAGCTAAGGCATGAGCCAGAGAAGACCACCTCTTGCTACACTTTTCAACATGCTTTAGTAGATTTCTTATTTATGTTGTCTAAACAACATGTCATATATATGGTAGAACTAGGATGGATAAAATAGTTATTCTCCATATCTATTGTAGAACGAATTCCTAGGTTCATCTAAATGTTTACTGGCCTAATACAAAAGATGAGAGGGTTGCTGATATTCTACAAAACTCAATACATTAGAGGGTTTTTATTTTGAAATTCAATACAAGAAGGGCATAAATAATGTTTTCGTAGATTTCTTATCTATCCTATCTAAGCTTCATGCCAAATTTGTTATTGGGTAGTATGTGATAATCTCAATAAAAATATTCTTACCATTTACATCCCAATGAACAATAATGCATAGGTTCATCTGAATGTTTATTGGCCCAAAGAAAAGGATAACAGAATGTTTGATATGCTATAAAGCTCGATACATGATAGGGTGTAAAAACTCTAGGTTAAAGTTCATGTAATAAAGGATAATAAAGGAAAAATAAGACCAAGGTCATGGGACACATATTCTAAGCTAAATGTTGGGAAAAACACTATAGTGGGCATCAATTTTGGTTTATTTATGTCTATGGAAGTTGGAAAAGGAATTAACAAAGTCAAAGAGGCAATAACTGGCATTTATTTATGAAAATAATGGAAAATAGGAGAAAAGGGAGATGAAGGGATACATATTTTCATGCTAAGGAAATTAGAGGAATAAGGAAAATGAAGAAAAATGAGACATCAATAATAAAAAGGCATAAGAGAACTAGTTCACAACTTTTGTCAGATTTGTCTTGAGGATAGTGTTAGAGAGAGAAAGAGCACGAAGAAGAGAAGGCAAGCAAGCAAAGGAAGGAAAAGGCAAGCAAAGGAGAGCAAGGAGAAGGTTGTATTAACAGTTTCAACAAGAGGATTTTGTAGGTAACAGGTTACATATGTGATTTCCTAACTGAAGTGTGAATACATGGTTCATGCATTTGTTTATTTGGTTCATTTGATTTCAGTGGTTTGGTTTTTTCCTAGTTTGATAGTGTTTTTAGCCTTGCCTTGCCATATCCTGGATAACCATGGTGTGATGGGATTTATTCTCGGTTGAGCTTTGGATTTCCAAAAGGTTTTTGAATTGGGTAAGGTGATCTCAGGAAAATTCCCAAGGGATGGGAGTGGAGATGGCTTTCCCTGGGAAGCTCTTTACAAGTGGGTGGAGATAGGAAAATTCCTCAAGGTATCATGAACACATTCTAAGGCATCCAAGCTTGCTTTGTTTTGTAATCTTGGGACCAGTTTGGGTGAGATCATGGTAGATTGAGGGTGGAGGTGGTTTAACTTTTAGAGTCCTTGGTTGATTATGTCTAGGTTTATCATATGAGATCCCACATTCATGCTTAGAATATGGCACGGGGTGATTGGTTGAAAGAAGTATTTGGGTCAACTCAATCTATGGTCAGGTGATACGTGGAAGTCCCTCATTTGGTTGGATTTTTCATATGTTAATAAGAGTTATTTTCCTATTGTGATTTATGAGCACTTGTACTCATTATTTTTTTCTATATAATACTACCTAAGCACCCATGGGGGATTTGAACTGGTGACCTATCACAAGGAGTGCCTTAATAGTACACCCATTCACCGTCAATCCAAAGCCCAGTGGGCCACTTGTACTCATTATTATGTTGATTTGATGGCTATTTTTTCATGGTTAATATTTTGGTTATGCGTTGGTTATACGCATGGTTCTATGATGTGCTCTAGCTATGGATCTTGTTCATGATTTAATAACTAATTGAGTGGTTGATGAATGCATGGGATAACAAGTGTTTCTTCATCTACTTGAGAGGGAATTACACCTTCTCGGTGATTTTCAGATGAAGTTTGGAGATTTAATGTAATAGCATCGGGTTAAAAGTTCATGCAATAAAGTTAAAAAGGGAAAAATAAGACCAACGTCATGGGACATGTATTCCAAGATGAATGTTGGGAAAAACATCCTAGTGGGTGTTCACTTTTGTTTATTATGGCTAAAGAAATTAGAAAATGAATTGGAAAAGGCATTGAGAAGGAAAAGAGGCATTAATTGGCATTTATTTATGAAAATAAAGGAAAATAGGAGAAAAGGGAGATGAAAGGTCACAGGTTACATGAGAGGGAAATTGAAGGAAAGATAGAGGAAATTAAATAAAAAAGAGATCTCAATAATAAAAAGGGATTCTGAGGATCAATTCACATATTTTGTCAGTACAACCTTTTGTTAGTTTTAGCTTGGAGCTCTCTTTATTCTCTCATTCTCTTAAACAATTAGAGAATTCTTGGAGCACTCTAGCATTGGAGAAAGGAAGGAAAAGGAGGGACAAGGAAGCAAAGGAAAGCAAGGGGAAAACAAGGAAGAGTTGTATCAAGCAACTTCAATAGGAATACTTGCATGTAACAAGTTGCATGTGTGATTTCCTTGCTGCTTTGTCAATGCATGGTACATGCATGTGTGTATTTGATTCTCTTGTTGTCATGGGCATGGGTTTTTCCAGGTGTGACAATGGTTTCAGCCTTACCTTTCCATATCTGGATAATGATGGTGTGATGGGGTTCTCTTATTTGGTTTATCTTTGGATTACTTGATGGTTTTGGAACTGGGTGAGGTGCTCTCCAGAAAATTCCCATAGGGCCTAGGAATCCCTTGACTAGTTTTGGTGGGATTGTGTTAAATCCTAAGGGTGGATACATGAAAATTCACCTACAACTTATATATGATAACCATAAAACAAATAACTCCATTAAGTCCATTATACATGAATCCAAAATCATATTGAAAGATATCCATGTAACTAGTTTTAATTAAAATTAAATAGCAATTATTATATAAATTATTTGAAAAGTTAAAATACGTCAATATTTATAGTTTTATGTTTTTATTGAATTTAAATATTTTTGTAATCCCTCTTTATATATATAATTTTATTATTTAATTGGTGGTTGGAAAAATGGGAGTTGAGTGAGTGGTGGGCAGGGTGGCGTGAATCCTAGCCACCCTTGTCCTTGGTTCATGTCTCCCTATGTTCAGTGGTTGTAGGACATTTCTTTGTTGGTGACAAAGGAATTTTTGTTTGTGGGTTTCCTTCTAGAGTGCATAGTTTGATCTGGTCTTCGTCAACTATCCTTTCAATTATTGTTCTTTTTTTATGGGGCTTATCTCTTTGAGGTCTATCATTGTTTGGTCTTCCTCCTGTCATTGTTTGTTGGCCACTCTTACTCACGCATTAAGGGTTCATTAGCGTGAAGGTTGTCATGGTTTGTTTTGGGCCATGAAGATTCTCTCTTTGTTGGTGTGAGCATTGAAATTCACCATTTCTTGCTTCATGGTTGCCACATTTTCTTATCGAGGTTTTGTGTTCATCTCTCCACATCTCCTCTCAAGGGTTTTGGCCCAAGAATGTCAGCGATCCATTTGGGTCTTGTATGCGGGCCTTGCACCCATTCTTATTTTAGATTTTCTGATGGGGTTCATAAACCACTTTGTAATGTATGGCTACCCATTTTTGGCCTTTATCTAGTTCTCCCCCTAGGTTCTTTGGTGGGCTTGTGTGTTTTATTTTTTTGTTAGTTAATCATTTTTGTTAATTCTTAAATAGAGTATATCATGGCGAGATATTTTTATAGAAGCTTAAGACCTCAGTCCTACCATATTTTTTATTCATCAAGTACAAAAAAATAACTTCTATAACATTAGTAAAAACCTATAACACCACATCAATGGCCCAAAAGGCCCAAAATTGTGAAAAAACCAAAATATACCCCACTCGCTGCATTACACATTAACATTATTTGGATCCTGAGTAGCATTACCACCCTCATCGGGGTGGTGGAATGTGTTGTGAACATGTGCCTATGCAACCCTTGAAACTTTCCACCCAATATTGGAGCCTCTTTTGGCTGTGGTGAAGGTAATCCTAATAGACAAGGATATGCCAATCGTTATGTTGAATATCATTGAGAAAGCTAATAAGTTTGTTCCTGCCATTGTGGTGATCCCATTACTATTGATCAACCAATACTTGCACTAGGAAAATTTGAGCTTATAGGGAGTCAAAAGGAGGATCCAAGTACACCTATCCCAGGGAACCATTGAGTGGTTTCTCTATCTTATCATCATCAAAAAGTGGAACCACTTGAGGCCTTTCTCCCTGTCCCCTCTAGGCTACACCACAATGTGGCCTACCTCTTTGGTGCTACATGGGTATGATTCTCATTTAAATTTGTGAACCAAAAATAAACAACCATACCACAACAACACTCTCAACACTTGCATCACACATGCACACCCCCTTCGAAAGCTGAGAGTGTTCTGACTCCCCACACAAAATCTACAGGGCACTCAAAAGCCTTCGAGTAAGCCCTGCTCCTCTCAAAGAGATAACAAAATGAACTACAACCAGCACCTGACTTAAATGCGGTCATGGCAATTCAATGACCACTCCTATGAAGATGCAACATAGTACAAACATGTTGACCCCAATTATGGCTTCCACATAAATATAGTACAAGACATTTGCACAATTGTGCCTCTCAAGGTGACCTCCATCCCTGCTATGATAACTTCTCTTACTCTTGGGATCCATTAAATTCACCAGCACCAAAACCTCCATTGGTCATAAAAAGCTATGGGGCCTCTTAGGACAAAAACAAAAGAAGAAGAGGGAGTGCGCCCTCCAAGGCTATCCACAGAAAAAGAAAAAGAAAAAAAAAGGCCCCTTTTCCAACTTCTCTTACTGTCAATTGGACAACACTAACTGAGAATTCCACATGCTAACCACTACAGAAGACAAAACGATATGAATTATTTGAGAAAAACTACAATTCCCCACTTCATCACTCTCTGTTCCACAAAACATGATTCCCATGCTAAGCCCATCGTCGAAGTTCTCAACACTATGAAACAAGAAAACACTTGACTTAGGTGAGTGTTGAAGGAGAAATTTGTGACTTCTTGGAAAGAAAACTACTATTATTTTGCAAGTACTAGAAGACAAGATATTGTTGTATTAGTTTGCTGGCCAAAATAAAGTTCATGAATGAATCCAAGGAATCTAGAATATTTGTTTGAAGGATGGTACCATAGTTTCCTTATAGAGTTCTATGATGAGATAGTTGGGCAAGTTAATTTTTTTTTCCTTTGATCAAAGAAAATATTAATCAATGGATGGTCTTCTCTTTTTACACATTAACTAAGACTTATTTCATGTTTGTAATTGTTATTTGTATATACTAGAGAATTGATTGGATCATTGAGATAGTTACAGCTCAAATTATTTTTTTTGAGTGCTCAACACCTAACTACAAGAGGCAAATACCTAACATCAAAGTTGAACTTAGTCTTGTTGATAATAAGAGTTGATCTACTAGCCTTTTGGCTATTTTTGTGATGGATTGGAAAAGTATGAAACATGTTCTTATTGTGGGCCTATGCAAAAAGAGGATCCAAGCTAGATAGCTAAGGAAACCCATTACTCTAAAATATCCATGCCCGATGTGATTCACAATAAGAGAGGTAACTTTAATGATATTCTTTCATTTCTTTGGATTGGACTAAAAACCCAATTTGTTTGATTTAAATCAGTGTCATTTGTCTTAACTTTATTGAAATGGGTTTCCATTTATCTGGATAACATTAAAATGGTTTTCCATCCACTGAGATGGGTTTCATTTGTTCTTTCAAATTGATGCAACAAATTACAGCGCAGAACAAATTATATGAGATGATCGCCACACTTCATCTCAAGATTAAAACCAAAAGTCACATAGTTAGAGCTATCAAGTTATATCAGGACTAATCATTGGTTGGTTGGTTGAGAATGAAAGGTTGGAGTGTACTTATTTATAGTTTAAATATTCACTTAAATTGCATTACATATTACATCTTCTTTCATCAATGCTACTCTTCCTTGTGCTACTACACATGTTCCCTCACCCTCTAAGTTCAAGTCCAACTACAACCATAGTGAATTTGAGCTCTCAATCCAAAGGTCTTTCCACTACAAATTCACTCTCCAAGTCCAAGTCTAACCTCTTTTGGTTTCTTCGAGCCCCTCCCACTCTCCGTTATCTTCGAATTAATTCAAGGAGACAACTTGTCAAACCTAGGAAAAATAAATAATAAAATATCAATATCTAATCATGTTAGTCAAGCTTATGCATTCACAAGAATCAAATTAATTAAATATTAAATAATCAAGTTTAAATATAATTTAATAATTATAAGTCAAGATTAAGGATTAAGTAAGCACAAATAAAGATTAACTATTAAGCATGCTTAAGGCTAACCATAAACTTGATCATGAATTAGACTTAAGGTTAATCCCAGCTTATTTGATAATTTAAATTAGCTATTAAATTAATTGTCTAACATAATAGGCTACATGACACTAGGGTATTCATGCGAGGTGTGGGTATGTAGCTAGCATACATATACCTTATACATATACTAATAATCCTTATTAGAATCAATAAAATCAAACAATCATTAGGCTATCAACACAATGTAAGATAATAACATTAGGTAGGGGCATTACACATTTATAATGAATATTGGTAATAACATTGCAATGCCATTACAATTTACACTCGTAATCCATGATTAATTATTTTGTTTTTTTGCAAAGGAAAGAATGGAGGAAATGAAAATAAAGGAAATGATATATGGTGATTGGACATATTAAAATATGAATATTAAGAATCATGATACTTATCATATCAACAACTTGGGTAACAAATGCACTTAACACATGAGTTCAATTGACGATTCAAAATGATAAGGTGCCCAAGCTTCTCTTGAAAGCTTATGTTTAGTGATACTTAAAATGGTGGATGTACAAAACACGTTGATAGAATTCTCTATGCATGAGTTTGTGATGGATTTTATGCTGTGGAAGGGTACACCATATCAAGGAATAGCTTAGCACCACTAAGAATAGAGATCATCTTAGTCTTTGGATGCTAAATAAAAGTAATGGGTCTTGAATCTTAAATATTTTTCATGATTCACATCCATCTTGGTATGATATGAAAAATATGATACTCATTTAACATTCTAAATTTAGAAATTAAATGTTAATGAATAATTGAAAATATAACCCTTTTTTAAAATTTTGTATTAATTTTATTTCATAAATATTTAATGATTTTTTAAAAAATTTACGTTTCCATTTAAAATAATTTTTAAATTATCCTTCATTATAAATTTAAAATATTTTGAAAACTATTAAAAAATAAATTCAATACGATATATCCATTAAAATTTTAAAATCTTAACCCAATATATTCATCTAATTATATCAAACACCAACATGTGTAAATAAAATAATCATTAAATATTTTAACAAATATATTTCTCTTTTAACAAATTAAGAAATTAATATTATTTTATAATTCACATACAAATAATATTGTTTTCATAAAAACTCTCTAACATTTTATAATATATATGAGAATTAAAATTTAATTTTTTTTTTATGTTTCTAGTTTTTTTTTTCAAAATATGTGTATATAACTTTTTTGTCGTATTGTAATTTTTTGTTATTTAAATTGTATTTTTTTATTATATGAAAGGATTTAATGTCATTAAAAATGGGACATTTTAAATATAACACCCCAAGTTACATAAAAAAATTATTGTAGTTACTAAGTTTCATTTGTATGTCTTACTACATTAAATTCTTACTTTATGTTGTTAAAATGATAATGACTGAGGTTGGAAGGCCATGATATATTTGGTTACCTAATTAGTGTATAATTAGGAGTTTGAAGATGTTAATAAAAATAAAAACTGTTTGCAGTAGTTAAAATAAACAATTACCAAGAAATACTTACCCCTATGCCCTAGAAAGGGAGATATAGATGGGGAAAGAGTCCAGTGAGAAGATCCTAGAGCTGGGTGGAATAAGCCAGTGGGAAATTACTTGAGGACAGTTTGAAAAGTACAGGACTTGAGGCTAGACAGTGAGTCTTGAGGCCCAATGTTGGGACAGAGTCCCCTAGGGTCAATTTTGGGGCAAAAGCCCAAGTTTTATTGTAAAAAGTGTAAAGTCTCTGCAAGTTGTGGTCGTGGAGTGCGTAGATAGTAAAGTGTCATAAAGGGTTTTACCCTTCTTTTATGTAAGTTGTGTCAGCTTTAATAGACCTACCCATGGCCGGCAGACCATGAGATTGTATAAAAAGAAGATTCTTAGAGAGTCTAAGGCATAATAGAATAGAATAGGATGAAGATGAATGTAATGTGTCAGTAAGAAGAAGAGCAAAGAAGTCATAGAGTAGAAGAGAGGCTCCAAAATTGTGTGCACAGAGGCCTAGAGTAGAGTTCGCGACTGAGTGCGTGGACCTCTGCAGCTGAGTGCACAGTGAAGTCTTGAGTCTGTAAGAAGAACTGAAGTATTAATAAATAGATTATTCCACAAATTCCTGTGTTTATCTATTTCCTTATGTTATGAATGAATGCGTTATTATGTTATGATGAATGATGGGCATATGAATTAATACTGTATTGATGTGTGATTTTAAACGATTTATATTGTCATATGAATGCAAGTAATACTAACTATTTACGCGAAGAAAATCTTGTTTCATGTTAAAGTTATGAAACACTTAACCCGATATGGGTAAATACGGAATTAAGGGTAATTACATAGGTGTGTAAGTGGAGGATTTACCTATTTGGGGTTAGTGAAAGATAGTCGTAGACCTTCACGAAGGTCTAGAGGTTGATAAAAGGAAGTTATATCGATAATCCTTAAGGGCTTATTGACATGTGTGAAGGCAGGTTTAGGGCATAAAATGACATCACGCTCATCTCTAGGTGCGGAAACTTGGTTCCAGCATCCCCCCATACTACTTCAGGTGAAACTTCAGTCTGCATTTCGTGGGTTGATGCCGAAAGGGCCAGTAGTGTAGGGATTTGTTTGGCAAACTTAACTCTGAACATGGGTCAGGACCCACTAAGCCAACAAATGGTTATGTTGCCAGGACCGGGATCTGCATAAAGAGATATGTGATGTGGCGTCACCGGAATCTAATAAAGAAATAAATTGAGGAGTGGTTGGATAGAAAGATCAACAACGTAAGAAAATAGGAATCTGTGATTGATGAAAGAACAGTGGTTGGATAGGCATATGTATATAGAGATACACAAATTTTTCTTTTGTTCCTTCCCGATCAAGCTATATGAGTGGATCTCTAAATTGGCAGATGGCCAGGGAAAGTGGAGGCTTGACAGTCCAATAGTGTGGACCCTGGATTTAGTGTGGAGATTGGAATCCTTTGAAGATAAGATCATGCACATTATCGATCACTGGCTTGATCATGTCATAAGAGGATTTGTGACAGAGTTCGTGGTCGATATCTCGGTCAGCTATAGTGAAGTAGAGCGGTGTTTCTTCAAGGGACCGTGAGGTAAGTATTTAAGATCTTTGAATACTTTGATTAAAATTTTCTTGTGTGAAAAGCGGGTAATGCAATTACGTTTATGTTTGGAGCTACACGAAGAAGAAAGTTATCCAGGGATAGAGGGAGAATAAGTCGTGAATATAGACCACTAATTGAGCCTCCTTGGAGTGATGTCGAAGGAGCAACATAGGGTTCACCACAGAGCATTATCCAGTTAATAAGGCAAGGGTTCCCATGAACACCCCATCCTCCCACACTACCTCCATCTTCACCTCCACAACATACACCTTCGCCCACATCGCCACCACCTACACCACCATTCAATATGGTGAACGTAGTGAAATTGCCCGTTTTCAAGGGCTTGGGAAATGAGGACACAGACCAATTTTGGTTCATTGCGAAGGCCGTATGGACAGCCCAGAATATTATAGATGATCAGATGAATAAATCAATGTTGGTTACTGCTTTACAAGATTGCAAATTGAAATGGTACATTAAGTATTATACTAATAACCCGATGGGTGTGTTGGCAGACATTCAGACTGCGTTGAATAAGGAATTCAGTAGGCCCAAGTTTGAAGCACAATCAATCATTGGATTCAAGGAAATCATGATGAGAACTAGCGAAACACCCTAGGAGTTGGATCAAAGATTGAAATTCCAGATCTGCGAAGCTAACATGAATCTTACGAATGGACAGCATTGTGAATTGTTTGTAGCTTCACTCTTGCCTCACTTAAGGGTTTCTTCACCACAGAAAAATATTAGGACCAAGACGGAAGCCTTGTAAATTGCGATGGGACTAGATGAAACATTGATTCCGGGAGTTTAGCAGATTCACGTGGATTTGTAGAATGTTTTCCTAGAGTTCCAAAGTCTTAAGAAGGATAGAGTGGCTCAGCCAAAGGTGCGCGAAGAAGTTTGGTGCTTGAAATGTAAGAGTCAAGAGAATGATAAAGATCATTGCCTTGTATTCGTGAATTATGTTGCAGGAGTAGGGTTGATGCCTCTGAGGCCGAAAGCTCAAGTAAGGCTAAGCACGGGGCCTACATTGTGTGTGCTATCTGTCAGGTAGCTGGAAAACACATAACAGACAATTGTCACTTACTATAGAAATTTGTATAGACACCACAACATCTCTTCTACAACTTCTACAAATCAGTGGGCCATGATGAGTGTAACTATTGTAGCTATGATTTAATGATGGAGAGAATGCCCGTGTATCAGATGCAGAAAAAAACTCGGCCTCGGGATCAAGGCACTGGGGGAGCATGAGGAGGAAATTAGGGGCATGGATGAGGCCGAAGTGGTGGAGGACCTACGAGAGGTCGTGTACAAGTTATTTACTACAATTGTGGAGTGTCATAACACTATGCATGAGAATGTATGAACCCAACGTGCTTGTCATGTCGATACTATACTTAGTTTGACCACGCGACAGAAGATTTCCCTGTATTAATAGCAAAGATGTGGGAAAACGGTACGTAGCCTCCGTAGCCTACCCAGAACCTGCAGATGATGAGGGTTGAACCCCGCGAAGAGGATCTTAATGTGAATATTGTGATTCAAAGTGGAATGATGACTGGCGAAGATAAGGGAAAGCAGCCTAAAGAAAGTGACTGGGTCAGAAAAGCCCCAAAAAAAGAGGTTGGGTTTGATTTGGAGTGCACAAGAGAGACCTTCATGGAAGAAAAGAAAAGCTTTGTTGAGGCTTCTACCTCAGAAAGTCAAGATAGGAGGTCTGAAGAAATGGACCCCTCCATGCTTACGACCTTTTTGGAGACCTGTATGAAGATGTTACGTGATAGCAAGATTGTGAAGTGATTACAAGAGTTGATAAATAAATTGTTAGGATATTCCGACACATAGGAATAGTTAAGTTCAACTTGGTCTAGTATAGAGTTAGGTATAGAGTTAGGTAAAGTGTGTTTCTTTACCGTTGTACATTTTGTAACTTACAATCCGACGGTCACGATATGTAGTGATCCGACGGTTCATTCTCTCCTCGGTATTACCGACACTTGATCCGTGGCTTGACACCCGATTGGTCCATGAATTCTATTTAAAGCGCATGGAGGGTCATTTGTAGGTTAACCGTGCATGAGAGAAGCTTATGTAAATTTTCATTCTTTTATTAATAAATTGCCTGTAGTAGCCACGTTGGCGCAGGCCGTGGACTGTTTCCCTCTCTGAGGGTTTTAACCACGTCAAAATACTGGTGTATTGATCTGTGATTTGTTTGTGAGCTGTGTCCTTTTGGTGTTCTGTCTGAGGAACTTACCCTGTAAATTCCTACATGGTATCAGAGCTATTTGAGGGCCGCGTCCGTTGGTGATCCAAAATATGAAGCCGGTAGAACTGCATGCGGCTGTCGTTTCCTAGATCTACTGTTTCTGACTGCTTTCGGGCCGAGAGGACTGCTCTGTGTGTTCGGAGCATCTGTTCCAGTGAGGAACCCCTTTCGTTTCACGCGAAAAGGTTTCCGGTAGCCCTATCTGCGTCATTTTTAAGATCTGGAGGTATACAGTCTTTATTTGCAGTTTACTGTTATTTTCTCTCTGCTTATTTCGGTTTCGGTTTATTTAGTTTTTTTTTAACCGGATCTATACCTTTCATTTCTGCGTATGCTCTTTGCTCTGCGACTCTGTGCGATCTGGGCAAATCAGAAACAGAAAGGAAAGATTTTTTTCTCATGCGTATGCTCTTTTCCCTGCACCTTAGTGTGATCTCCGAAAATCAGAAACATTGAGAAAAATATTTAGTTTTTCGGCTAAAGCTAATTTTTTTTTAAATATTTAGTTTTTTGGGTAAAGCTAAAACTTCGAGCCATAAGGTTCTTTTTTCTTTGCATGTCCGTGTTGGGTTTTGTGTTTTGTGTTTTGTGTTTTGTAGGGGAAAAGAGGTTTCTCAAGGCAAGCACGCAACCCAAAGCCCCCCCCTCTCTCTCTCTCTCTCTCAAATTTTTTGTATAGATCAATTGGTTCAAAGCTATTTTAAGAGAGTAGAGGTCTTGGGTTCAAATCTCCATTTTGTGGGGCGTTTTTTTTTTCATTCCCGCACATTCGCGCACTTTGCCGGCGACTTCAACAATTTTTTTTCCAAAAAGCCATAACTTCTTCAGCCGGAAGCCTTTTTCAGAGCCGTTTTTTTTAAAACAGCCTAATTTTTCGAGATCTATCCATTGGAACACTTACTTTCAGCATCTTCAGCTTCAGGTTTTTTTAAAATGGAAAGTCCATGCCAAGTCATTCTTGACAGCACTAACTACTTCCAATGGGCATCCTACATGGAAGATTTACTTAGAAGTAAAGGTCTCTATAGAATAGCCACGGCCAAGAGAAGAAACCAAAAGATGAAGACAAGGTTGCAAAATGGGAAAATAGACAAGATCAAGCACGTGGTTTGATAGGGATGTCTATTTCTCCTGATCTTAGGTTCCATATTGCAGAACTTGATACTCC
>APFE031304253.1:286438-338515 GCA_000404065.3 Pinus taeda | reverse complement strand
ATTATGAAAAATATGACAGTTACAGTGCGAGTCTTTGCTCAAAGAAATTGCTGGAAAGGAAACTGACCAACAACTACTACTACCAACCAACCAACCCTTTACAATGTCGCTTCAGGTGGTATTTATAAACAAAAATCAGGAAGACATCATTACAAGTGACCTTGATAGGTCTACTTAGAACTCTCCAAAAATCTAAATGTTGCTGGAATTAAATGCAAGTAAATCTTTTTGGCTGCGTTGGGGGAAGCTGAATCGGAATAGGTGACGAGGTGGACCTTCGGGACCAGATGCAGTGCTGCTGAGGTGAATGTGCTTTGGGGCTGCAGCTCGACTTTGGTGCGAATTGAATGTGCAATTATTACGATTTGGGAGCTTCAAGTGACTTTGCTCTCCTTCTGTGAATCTGCTGGAAGATATTCAATTTTCTCTTGCTTTGGGTTGTCGCTCAAGATATTCTCTGATACACTTTGCCGCTACATTGATGGTTTCCGCAGTCGACTGATACTCTTTGACATGCTTGATACCTGCTGATTTGATCTGATACACTTTAAACTCTGTGATTGATCTATTGTTGTCTTCAAATCGGATCCTTTGGCACGCTTGGGCGATTTTCGGGCTTTTTCGGCGCGCAGTGGGCTCGGCAATTAGAAGATTCCCTGAAGATTCCTCGAAATGGCATTCCTCTATTTCTTGATCTTGAGCTCCGAAGTACGACTTTTCTTCCTGCGCAAAGCCTTTTCGGCTTTTCTGGCTGCTGACGTAAGCATGGCGTCGACTGTACGGTGGATGACGTCAGCTGTGGATCCCTGGTACAGCGCGGCGTGGTGAGGTAATGGATAAACTCTGGTGAAGAGACTCTGATGCGATATCGCGATATCGCGTCGGCGAGGAAAGAGGGGGATCATTGGGTTGGACATTTTGGTGCTTGCGACTGCCGATATGCGATATTGGGATATCGCATCGGCGGAGAGGAAAGGTGGACAAGTTGGACACTCGGCGTTTGTGATCGTCGATCTCCGATATCGCAATGTCGCATCGGCAGGGAATGGATGGGAATTGTTTTGCATGAATGTGAGATGGCAAGTTTGCGATGCGAAAACGACTTTGAAGGGAAAAGGTAAGTAAGTGGGTGTGAAGGGCTTTCGAAGTTTCGGAAGGGATCCGACTACTTCGGGGGAGTTTTATACTTAGGAAGAAGTCCGTAGTATCTGGAAGGTGGTTTCGGAGGTTGGGGTTCTTGCTTAGTTTTTGATAAACTAGACAGTTCCCGGGACTTGCTATGGTTATTTTTCAACCAGGGGAAGGGATATTACGTAGGGGAATTTACTTAATATTAGTACGGGGACGGGAAACATAGGGAGCTACATAATAATGTTAGTGGTTAGTGTGGAGATGGTAAGAAAGCGCTAAGTTTGGGGGAACTTAGGCTGTTGCAGGGGGTAGGACCATACTTCAGGAGAAGATTGGAACACTTTTGAGTAAAGCAGATCTTTACTCAACCGGAGTGATGAAGATGATGAACTAAAGAGGTGTCAAGCAGATCTTGACCTCTTTTGGGGATGTTAGTTAATGACCGGGGAGAATAGAGAAGGGAAGTTAGTTGTACCTCATTTGAGCCTTTTGCTTACAAATCTTTGTTGATAACGTTTTGCATGATATGATACCTGCAAACTTGGAACTTGTCAGCAATTCAATCAGCCTCAGCACTACCTACCCAGCCTACTTGCCTAGCATTTTTTCTTCTTTTGCTTGGGGGTGCATTTAGACTTGCAAACCCATTATACATTTTTCTTTTGATGCTTTCCTATCTACATACTACCCTTATTTCTTCCAGAGCCCAGATTAAACAGTTGGACTCTTCTATTTCTCCACCTATCTAAGAGTCTGCCAAGATTAAATTGTTTGGACAGACTTACCATCTCTATATTCTAAAACAAGAAATTCAAACCCAAGGAGACCAAGATTAAACTATTTGGACCTCCCTTTAACTAGAAATAGCGATACGAGGAAAACTTTACAAAATTTGAAGGCAATTGAATGAATCTTGAAGTAGCCTTCTTCATTTGGAGACTGTTTGAGCAAATATGGAGCATTGCAGCAAGCAAAGTACAACATATTTGGCCTATGAAATGCCAATCATGAAATATGAATACCTGTTCCAGCAGGAGCTAACAGTGGCTCCACTCAGGGATGGCTTCCCCTTGCGGGAAGTCAAGAACAGCAGGCCAGAACGCCTTGATTTTTAGTTTCTTCCTGTCCTCTGCAAAACTGGGAAGCATCGCCTGCTTTCTTCCGCGTGTTCCCGGTACTATAAACTCTAAACGTCAAAAAAAAATGTACAAACCAATAATTACTTACTCTTTCAAGCAAGGGGATCATTGTAGTGCTTCAACGTTCGGCCGTTGATCGGGCCTTCCTCCACTGTGCTGTTATCAAGCGATTTGAGAAAGTAGGTGTTATTGCCTTGCACAGTGCTGATAGTGTACGGATCTTTCCACAGAAAATCAAATTTAGCATGGTTTCCCTTGTCTTCCCTTCTTGCGTCCCATCTTAGGACTTTGCTGCCTACCCGGAAATCCTCTGCTTTGGTTTTTTTGTCGAACATTTTCTTGAGTTTTTCCTGTAGACTTTGAGCTCTATTGAAAACTTCTTCTCTAGTTTGCTGAAGATAAATGGTCTGATTAATCCTTCTCTGCATGTCGTTTGGTTCAGCATGAATTTCTTGCAACAGTTTGATAGTTGGTATGCCTAGAGATGAAGGGAATCTAGCTTCCATTGCATACACAAGTTCATAGGGCCTCATCCCAATGGATTTTTTGGTGGTCATTCGGTCTGCCCACAGGGCACTGGTGAGCTTTTTGTGCCAGTTCTTTTTGTTCTCTTATAGCATCTTCTTTATGATATTGATGAGGCTCTTATTAGAGGACTCGGCCAGGCCATTGCCTTGGGGGTAATAAGCTGTGGAGTGTCCTAAGGTAATGTGGTACTTGTGGCAAAAGTTAATGATTTTATTGGATTCGAAAGCAGTCACGTTGTCGGTAATGATTTTCTCCGGGCAGCCGAATCTGGACAGGATGTTGTTCTCAAGAAATTGGATGATGGTAGAGTCATTGGCTTGCCTACATGGGATGGCTTCAATCGATTTGGTGAAATAGTTGGTGGCTATTAGAATCCATTTGTGCTGGCCTGAGGAGGAGGGATGAATATCTCCGACAAAGTCAAGACCCCATTGTTGAAAAGGCTTTTCGGTTGAAATGGGATTTAGGGGCAGAGGTAATAATTTTCTTTTTCCTTCAAAGATTTGGCATTTATGGCATGAGGTAGTAAATGCTTTTACATCTGTAAACAAAGAGGGCCAGTAATAACCGGCTCGCAAGATCTTGTCCACCGTCGATTTCCAATATAAGTGGCCTCCGCAATCACCTGCATGAAATTCTCTCATGACGCTGTTAGTTTCATCCTCAGTTAAACATTTAAGCAAAATACCTTCATAATTTTTCCAATATAAGGAACCATCTATGACGTAGAAGTTAGATGATTTCATTCTTAAAAATCTTTTTTTAGTTCTGGAAAATCCTGGGGGAGCACACAGGTTTAACAATACAAAACAAATATCAGAATACCAAGGGGATTGTGTGAAGGTATCACTGATTTGTGGAGTTGCCAGCTCCTCTTCATCGTCCAGCTTGGAAATTCGTTTCGGCCATTAGCTTAGCTAGCCCTTCTCCTTTTATGAGCTTGGTGGGCTTTATCTCAATGTCGTACTCAAGGATGCTAGCAATCCATTTGCCTCTCCTGCCTTCCAATCCTTCTTCAGTTAATATGTCCTTTACAGCCGCGTTGGGGACATATGCGATCACATGAGAGTAGAGGATATAAATTCTAAAGTCTTTAATAGCTTTGACCAGGGCGTAAGCTTGTTTTTCCATGATTTGAAATTTTAGGGGTGCGTCTCTCAGAGCTCGACTGAAGAAAGCTATTGGTTTCTCATTTCCCTGATCATCTTTCTGCAGAAGGACTGCTGCTATGGCATGTTCTGATGCGAAAGAAAAAATGATAAAGTCTCTATCAAATTGCGGACTGGTCAGGACCGATGTTTGAGTCAAGGCCGCTTTTATACTCTCGAAATCCTGCTTTGCCTCAAGGGACCATCTCACCTTGGCATCCTTTTTTAGCATGTTACTCAGTAGCCTCATTGACTCAGCTAGATTGGGGATAAATCTTCTCAGGAAGTTGATTTTCCCAAGGAATCCTTGTAGCTCCTTCGTGTTTCTTGGGTAAGGGATTTGGAGGATAGCCTGAATCCTTTCTGGGTCGATTCTGATCCCATCTTTTGATATTATATGCCCTAATAACCTACCTTCCTCCAGGGCGAACAGGGACTTCTTCGGGTTCAAGGAAATACCGAATTTCCTACATGTGATAAAAATCTGCCTTAAGTGCTTTAGGTGTTGCGAGTCAGATTTGGAAAATGGGGTTAGGTCATCCAGGTAAACCACGAGGAAATCATGTATTTCCTTAGCGAACGTGATATCCATCGCCCTATGAAAGGTGGCGCCAACGTTTTTCAGCCCAAAAGGCATTTTAACGTATTTGAACGTTCCCCAGGGCGTAGTGAAAGCTGTTTTGTCCTGATCGTCTGGGTGAACTAGAATTTGGTTAGATCCTGAGAATCCGTCAAGTAGAGAGATCCTAGAAGAACCCACCACCCTTTGCAAGATGTGATCCATTTTAGGTAACCGGTAGTGGTCTTTTAGGGAGACTTGGTTTAAGTTTCTCAAGTCTATGCACAGTCTTATCTCTCCTGTTTTCTTCCTGGTAGGGACTAAGTTAGATACCCATTCCGAGAATCTGATAGGCGCAATGATCCCTGCGTCAAACATTCTTTTTATTTCTTTTTCAATCATAGGGAGAAGCATGGGGTTGATTCTCCTGAGTTTTTGTTTGAACGGTTTCTGGTTTGGCCTTAGGGGAATGGTATGCTGGATAACTGAAGTGTCATAGGACTTCAAGTCCTCATAACTCCAGGAAAATACGTCTTGGAATTCTTTGAACAAATCCACATATTTGGGCTTTTGGTCAGGAGGCAGGTTTTTAGAGAGTTTGATCATCTTGGGATGTTCTACTGTACCTATGTTGTATTCTTCTATGGCGGCATCCAAAGGTTCCATTTTTGGTTTTCTGGCAACATCATTGCTATCAAACATGTCTTCCAATGGGGTCAGGCCAGCAGGCAAAATATTTCCTTTTAGGTCCATAAATTCTTCTTCTGCCTCGGCTGCCTTAGGTGAGCAAGACTGTTTCAGTTGCCTTATGTTTGTGCTGTCAAAAATAGTCGGGTTGAGTATCTGTTTAGCCATGGGGGTTGTTAGGGTCATGCGATCTAGTCGCTGTGTTTCTGGTGTAATGTCCATGTCAATGTTGCTGCTCGAGAATTCCCCTTCTAGAGTTAAAAAATTGTTAATCTGGACATCATCTTTGAATACCTGCCAATTCTTGACATTGTTAGGAATTGACGGTCTATGTTTTACTTCTGCAGTGAAGTGGTGACTTGGTCGAAAGGGGAACCTACAGGTGCTGGCAAAGGTAGCTAAGTTATGAGCATGAATTTTATGTTCTCGTGCGATTTTGGTCAACTCGAAATCACTGAAGGTGCTAAGAAATTTGCTGTCCGTGGCTCTGTAAGCTCTCATTCTACTGTCATTGGCGACGAAATTGCCTTTTATCTGTTGTATAATGAAGTCCGAATCGCCTAGGATGGAGATTGTGGTAGCTCCCAAGGTTTTGAGCAGCTTGAGACCTAAGAGAAGGGCTTCATACTCTGCCATGTTGTTTGTACATTTAAAATTGAGTCTATAGGCATGGCCTTGTGCATGATTTTCGTGAGTTTTGTAAATCCACACTCCAGCCCCTGCTCCTAACTTGTTAACTGCACCATTGAATTCTAAATACCACGAGACCTCTGGTTCAAGGCGAGTTCTGGGGATTTGAGGGGCCTACAGCACAGATGAACTGATGACTTCTGTTTCAGGATTTTCTTCCTGTCCTATGCTGGTTGTTTGGGCTGTAGAAATAATTTCAAGCGAGTTTTCGACTGGCCTCTCAATAGCGTTGGCTTCTTGTTCTAGGGCTAGTGGTTTATCCGGACTTGGAAGACTTGTATTATCATTAAACAAAATAAAAGAATCCATATCAGAATGGATCGAGTATATTGGAAAATTTTGGGGTTTTTCCTCACTACTCACCACATATTTCATCAACGTTTCCCTATAAAGTCTCTTTGGTTGCCCAAAGACGGATATAGTGGCGTAAGAGAGGTCGAGTTGAAGGGATCCTTGCAGTTTTGCTCCCCATGATTAGGATAGCAGCATGCCATACTTTGTGGGTATGTCAGCAACTACTACGTCCATTAAGGTCGTTTTGTTCGAGAATTGGACTAGGGATACGCAAAGATCTTTGATTAAGCCAAGGCATTTGAATTGACTTGAATCGAATGAATACAGATCTTTATAGGGTCGGGTGACATCGAGGTTTAACTTTTCCATTACGGCTTTGGGCATAAGGTTGTGCGAGGCGCCGGAGTCAAACATAGCATTGTGCAATATCTTATCGTGTATGTGCAGGCTGATATAGAAAGGCGGAACAGGTCCGAATGTTGTTTTTCCGTCAACCTCTGGCCCAAACAGTAATTTAGGGGTGTCATCTAGGATGTTTACATCATCCCTAATTTCAGGCAATTGGAGCGTTTTTTGAATCTATTGTCTATACACAGTGTGCTTAGCCAGTTTTGAGAGGGGGATGGAGATTTTGAGCTTCCCGATTTCGGCTTCTAGGCTGAAAGGCTTTTCTGCTGGGTTTCGGGTATTAACACCGGTGAGTTTTCATTCTCCGACGTATTTTCTGTATTTCCCTTTGGAACATACGTATCACTATGTATGACTATCCATGGTTTCTCTGTTCTGGGAATATTTTCATGAATGCTCTCCAGGTCCTTTTCAGGGCGGGAAGAATGTGTCGGTTTTTCTATAGAACCATGTGTTTCTGTTACATCTTCCACAATAACTTGTTGCGAATGCGAGACCTGGTTGTCAATTGTATGACCATTGGTGCTTTTCCCTTTAGCCTTATTGGGCTGTTTGCCCTCCTTTGCCTTGCTGGGCGGAGACACATCGACAGTCCGTGTTTGGAGTTTGTATTGCTTATGTACCTCATATATGGCAGTGTCATACCCCTGTTTAAAGTCAAAGGACTCTCCTGATTTAGTGCGGAATTGTTCTATATTAAGGTATGGTGGGTTTTCTTCTGTGAAGGGGAATTGCTGTCCATTTTCTGAATCAACCAGGTTCATCAGGGTCCTGTCTGTGGGATCAGCAGATGTGGATGCCTCAGCAAAGTTCTCTTAGAAAGGAGGTCTGATGTCGTGATCCTGGTTGGCCCTACCCATGTTCATATTTTGCGTTTTCCTGAAGTTTGGGTTCCTTGCAGTGTTGGGCTGTTGATTTTCCCATGAAGTTTTTCTCTCCACGTTGTCTAATCTATCTCCCATTCTGTTCATGGAACTGATGATTACATCCAGTTTCTGCTCGTGAGAGGAGGGTTCTTCTTTGAAAGTTGTTTTTCTCTCGGATCTGGCTCTGTTTCTTTTGGCGATTAGGTTTTCTTCTACGCTTACCGCGGCATCTTGCATTTCTGCAAGGCTTTGAAGGGCTCTTTCCCTTAATTGATACGCCATCTCGGCATCAAAGCCATCCGGGAATTTGTATAGAGCAAGGTCGGGTGGAGGTCTTAGATTCAGTGGTATTGCGTTGTAAACATTGTTAAATCTGGCACAGTAATCTAGAACAGCTTCCCCAGGTCCTCTCTTGATAGACTCATATTCGAATAGAATGTGCAGGGGGTCCTTCCTTTTCTCCCATCTGTTAATGAAGGTTTGGTATAAGGCTTCCGGATTTAATATTAAATTAGGTGGAAGTGCCCTAAACCAGGTTCTGACATCACCGGTTAGATTTTGAACAAAGATCTTCATTCTTACGCTATCATCGTCTATTTCATAACTCTCGAAATAATCCTGCATTTTCTTTGTATGTTGTAGGGTGGTGCAAGAGGTTGTACCATCATAGTACGTGATTTCCGATGGATAGTCCTGAGCCATTGCTCCGGGATTAGTAGGTAGTTGTAATGGTGCATATCTAGCCATGATTATGGCGATTAGCGGAATGCCTAAAGCGAGGGGAACTATAGGAATAAC
Organism: Pinus taeda; assembly: GCA_000404065.3. NCBI lineage: Eukaryota > Viridiplantae > Streptophyta > Pinopsida > Pinales > Pinaceae > Pinus > Pinus taeda. The sequence goes on along the minus strand of APFE031304253.1, from coordinate 330,267 downwards.
CGGGGAAGAGGGAGTAACTGATGGGCTATGGGTATGGGGTTGAGGTGTGGAAGAGCTCCTCGGAGAAGGGGGTGATGAGCCAGAGGAATTCGGGGTAGATCGGACTAGAAGTTTGACGGGGGTTGGCACAATAATTGGCTGAACTGCTTCAGGACTAACAGGGGTCTGGTAGTCTTTTTGTTTTTGCTGCCTGACAATCTTCGGAATTTGATTCGGATTTACAACAGCGGGCGGGTTATTGGGATCAGGATTTGATCGTTTATTACGTGTCAGTTTCTTAGGAGCCAACTTCTAATATAACTTTGAAAGAATTCACAAAATATGCAACCACGCAGGTCGGCCGATCAAAATTCGGTTTCTTCCTCTGTGAGGATGCAGATTGATTGCATTGATTTATCTGAGGAGAGTCCCCAGTGGAGTCGCCATTATGTTATCACTCAAGTTGTCCCTAGGCTCCTATTAGGGATACGGCCGAGGTAACCACAAACCAATCTTCTGATTGCAGGTTCTAGCCCACCTGCAATTGGAGAGGGCTCTCTCCTTGCGATTCAACCTTAGTTGATCTAGATTCAACCTTAGTTGATGATTTTAGGCTAGCTTTCTGACTTCAAGGGAATGTTGACTGTGATTGGATGGAAGGTAGGATTCTAGAGTAAAGAGGCATAGTAAGGTGTTATAAGTTCTGAACCATTGGGCATGGAGTCACAGATTGAGGCATGCGAGCGTTTTCTTGGTCATAAGGGGATACGGAGCGGGATAGCCAAGCAGGATACAATATTCAGTCTGCTGAAAGTACGGAATGAATATCAGGGATGAAAGGCAAAAGAGAATCATTTCATCATGCTGACAAAAGGGGAGAAGTGGATGAATGGGATCCCGGAGCAGTTAAGAATTCCAAAGACATGCACTCATATACGAAAGAAACAGGGTAAACTAGAGCATTTAAGAATTCTAGCTCATAACTATTTCAGCAGAAAACATCGAAAAGTGCAGGAATTGAACTTAAGGTGTAACAAAACAAATCTTAAGCTATTCTTTTTTCCTGCAGCTTAGAAAGGTGGAAAGATGATAAAACATAATATAAACAGGGAGGAAGAACACTTATTGGATCATGCAGAGACACAGGAATTCCATGATCATTCCTTGGCCAAGAGAAAACAGCAAGTTGTTTCGCAATCCATGCTTTCAGCAATCTTTGATTATGAAAAATATGACAGTTACAGTGCGAGTCTTTGCTCAGAGAAATTGTTGGAAAGGAAACTGACCAACAACTACTACTACCAACCAACCAACCCTTTACAATATCGCTTCGGGTGGTATTTAAAAACAAAAATCAGGAAGACATCATTACAAGTTACCTTGACAGGTCTTCTTAGAACTCTCCAAAAATCTAAATGCTACTGGAATTAAATGCAAGTAAATCTTTTTGGTTGCGTCGGGGACGCTGAATCGGAACAGGTGACGAGGTGGCCCTTGGGGACCAGATGCAGTGCTGCTAAAGTGAATGTGCTTTGGGGCTGCAGCTCAGTTTTGGTGTGAATTGAATGTGCAATTATTACGATTTGGGACTTCAAGTGACTTTGCTCTCCTTCTGTGAATCTGCTGGAAGATATTCAATTTTCTCTTGCTTTGGGCTGCCACTCAAGATATTGTCTGATACACTTTGCCGCTACATTGATGGTTTCCGCCATCGACTGATACTCTTTGACATGCTTGATACCTACTGATTTGATCTGATACACTTTAAACTCTGTGATTGATCTGCTGTTGTCTTCAAATCGGATCCTTTGGCATGCTTGGGCGATTTTCGGGCTTTTTTGGCGCGCAGTGGGCTCGACAATCAGAAGATTCCCTGAAGATTCCTCGAAATGGCATATTTCCCGTAGCGATGCGCGAATAGCGCTTCGCGCATCGGAAACTGCCTCTGTTTCTTGATCTGGAGCTCCGAAGTGCGACTTTTCTTCCTGCGCGAAGCTTTTTCGGCTTTTCTGGCTGCTGACGTAAGCATGGTGTCGGCTGTATGGTGGATGACGTTAGCTGTGGGTCCCTGGTACAGCGCGGCGTGGTGAGGTACTGGATAAACTATGGTGAAGAGACTCCGATGCGATATCGCGATATCGCGTCGGCGAGGAAAGAGGGGGATCAATGGGTTGGACATTTTGGTGCTTGCGGCTGCTAATATGCGATATCGCGATATCGCATCGGCGGAGAGGAAAGGTGGACGGGTTGGACACTCAGAATTTGTGATCGCCGATCGCCGTTATCGCAATGTCGCATCGGCGGGGAACGGATGGGCATTGTTTTGCATGAATGTGAGATGGCGAGTTTGCGATGCGAAAACGGCTTTGAAGGGAAAAGGTAAGTAAGTGGGTGTGGAGGGCTTTTGAAGTTTCGGAAGGGGTTCGACTACTTCGGGGGAGTTTTATACTTAGGAAGAAGTCTGTAGTATCTGGAAGGTGGTTTCAGAGGTTGGGGTTCTTTCTTAGTTTCTGATAAACTAGACAATTCCCGGGACTTGCTATGGTTATTTTTCAACCAGGGGAAGGGATATTACATAGGGGAATTTACTTAATATTAGTACGGGGACGGGAAACATAGGGAGCTACATAATAATGTTAGTGGTTAGTATGGAGATGGTAAGAAAGTGCTAAGTTTGGGGGAACTTAGGCTATTGCAGGGGGTAGGACCATACTTCAGGAGAAGATATGGAACAACTTTGAGTAAAGCAAATCTTTACTCAACCGGAGTGATGAAGATGATGAACTAAAGAGGTGTCAAGCAGATCTTGACCTCTTTTAGGGATGTTAGTTAATGATCGGGGAGAACAGAGAAGGGAAGTTAGTTATACCTCATTTGAGCCTTTTGCTTACAAATCTTTGCTGATAACGTTCTGCATGATATGATACCTGCAAACTTGGAACTTGTCAGCAATTCAATCAGCCTCAGCACTACCTACCCAGCCTACTTGCCTAGCATTTTTTCTTCTTTTGCTTGGGGGTGCACTTAGACTTGCAAACCCATCATACATTTTCCTTTTGATGCTTTCCTATCTACATACTACCCTTATTTCTTCCAGAGCCCAGATTAAACAGTTGGACTCTTCTATTTCTCCACCTATCTAAGAGTCTTCCAAGATTAAACTGTTTGGACAGACTTACCATCTCTATATTCTGAAACAAGAAATTTAAACCCAGTGAGACCAAGATTAAACTGTTTGGACCTCCCTTTAACTATAAATAGCGATACCAGGAAAACTTTACAAAATTTTAAGGCAATTGAATGAATCTTGAAGTAGCCTTCTTCATTTGGAGATTGTTTGAGCAAATATGGAGCATTGCAGCAAGCAAAGTACAACATATTTGGCCTGTGAAATGCCAATCATGAAATATGAATACCTGTTGTAGCAGGAGCTAACAGACTATAGAACAACAAAGAAAAATGAAGCCTCAGTGTGCAGGGGCCCTCTACAACCTCGGCCAACAGATGATCAATTCAAAATCACGTTCACACAAACATGGAGAATAGAGTCTTCTTATTTATATATCAAAATAGAGTTACAGCAGTAAGCTAGTGTCATGGCACAGTGGTTCTTAAAAACAAAAATTACATATCAAAATCTATCTATTATGCGTATCAGGACGCGTTATTTATAACAAAGGTTTCATAACTGTATTTCTGGAAAACTACGTGAACAGAGGACTCGTGAAGAATAGCCTCCACGGATTTAGCAGCATGGTCATCGAGATTAGGAAATCTTATTAAAAACGGTTGTTGGATCCACATTGTGGTCAGCCTACAGGTGTCAGTGTGCCTCCAAAAATCTGGAAACAATCATGGAAGTCTTCACGTGCTTGAAACAGAGTCTTGTTGATGTAGGACTTCTCTTGTTTGACCAGCGCTTGACCCCCATTGACTACGGCCTCCTTTGAAAAATCCAGTTTGACCAATGGGACCGGAACCATGTCCACATCATTTCCAACTTGCCCATGTGGCTCAATCTACCTAATGACACCTACAATATAGAATTTAACAAAAACTACTGCGGAAAGTTGAACCAGTTGCGGTAAGTGACAAGATTCCGCAGCTCATAAGCAAAAATCTAGTTCAAACAGTAACACAAAGACATAGTCAAGAAACCATTTTAAATGATATTTTATAACTAATATGCAATGATATTGATGGCTTAGGAGGCTCAGGTGAATGGAAAGAAGCTAGAAAAAGGTGTAGGAAAGATGCAAGTTTGGGGCTCAACAAAGATTATGGGTGATAGTTGATAAATTTCAAGTCCAGTAAAGGGCTTTTTCAATGTAAATGGCATTTTTGTTAAATAAAAAAAACCAAATAAATGCAAATAAAGCAATGAAACTAGACTCAAAAGTGTTTATACATGTAGGTGTATATGTTTTGAGATCTGAAACAAGCACGATTTCGAGTAGGCTGTACGCAGTAAGTGGTTTTGGCCGGGCTCCACCTGAGCCCATACACTGGCTTCCATGTGGCCAACCATCGGAGAAAGAAAACCACCCTTTTTAGAAGGTTAACTCCCATACACATGAGCCGCCCAAAATGAACCTCAGTCGTTGGATCAAGATCTCTGAGATCAATAGTGGAGATGCGATAATCAATACAAAGGCAGACCTAATAGGAGTATAGAGTAGAGCTTATAATATTTCAAATATGATAAATGATAGATTGGCAGATCTTCACAATTTTATGTGTATTTATCTATGTTAACAAGAACAACCATTCTTTGGATTTTAATGCCATCGATGGTACATTCTGTTATAGAATAGGTGGCCACCATCCCTGAAGGCATTTAGCAATGATTGCTAATGCTCCAAGGGGGAATTCGAGCGGACAGAGGTCGGGAGACAGAGAGCCTGAGAAGAGGAAACAAATAGATAGTGCCAATTGGCTTTAAAGCCACAAAAGACAAAAGATAGAGACAAGTAGTGATGAGACAGAGAGCAAACAAAGACAGAGAGTCAGTGAGGAGAGTCTGTGTACTCAGAAAGACTTGGGGGATCCAAGTAAAGCCTTGTTGTTTTTTTATCTATTGTGTGAGACTCAAATTGAGCTCACATTTTTTAAAACTCTACTCTTGAAGTCATAATAGAGAGGTCACCACTAAAGGCTAGACCAGTAGACGTAGCCCAGGAGTTTTAGGTGAACTCCATATTAAATTTGTAGTGTTATGTGTGTTTTTCTATTATGTTTCTTTAACTGCTTCATTGCCTATATTATTCACAATATTATTGATGTGTTGTACTAAGTAATGTAAGAAAATTGTTGCACATGAGTTTGTAATACCTTAATAATTGTCTAAGATCTCATTATCAGATCAAGTCATATCAGAGCTTTAGGTTTGCCAAGGTTAGACCAACTTGTGGTGGATTGTTGAATGCTAACTAAGTCAAAGATCAAATAAGGAGAAGGAGAACTAGTTGAGGCTAACTTAGAAATTGGAAGAGTCTATCCTCAGAGGAAAATGGTAGAAGAGATTCCCTTGGAAATAGACTCTCAGTTCATGGACAATTTCATGACCATGAGAGTGATGGTAGAGGAGATGTATCGATAATTTAAGAAAGGCTAGGGTGAAGACCCTTCAACATCTCAAATAGCCAAAGGAGTAGAAGAACCTCTGCTAGTTGCCCATTCAAGAGGCAAAGGGAAAGGGGAAGATCCTCCTCCATCAACGCCTCCTCCTAGTCCTAAAAATAAGAAGAAGAAAACATCTTTGATTAAATTAGATGTAAACTTTGATTTGCCAATCTATGATGGAGAAAAGCTAGATAACTAGATTAGACAGATTGATGTATATTGCAGGGTGCAGAAAATCGATTCAGAAAGGAGAAATATTCAGCTGGCCAACCTTCACCTTGGAGGAACTACCCTATTGTGGTGGGAAGGCAAGACACAAGCTGATTTGAAGAAACATGGTAAACTTCTTTCTACCTGGAGTGAATTTGTTTCTGCCATTAAAACAATTCTATCCACTAGCTTATATGCAACAAGCAATGATGAGTTGGAAAACCCTTCACCAATTAAATGGGAAAAGTGTACAAAGCTATACCTAGGAATTTAGAAAAAGAGCTTTAATTATAGGCATTTCTCTAGACTCACCTGAAGCTTTGTTGAAGTATATACGTGGTCTACATAGCTATTTGAGGCACACCATTCTCATGTTTAACCCTACTAGAGTAGATGAGGTATTAGTTTAGGTTACACATCTAGAGGCTAGAGGCAAGAATGTGAACCAATAGATTGGGGAATCATCAAAACCGACTACAAGCAAGAACAAGGAAAAGAAGAAGCATAAATGGAAAGAAAGGAAGGCAAACGCTATACAGAAAGACAAACCTTCATGCACTCACTGGAATAAGGATGGTTCTTTGCATCCGAAGCTCAAACCCAAGAAGTTCGATGTCAAGAAGAAGAAGACTGTTGCTACTATTCGGAAAGATTTGGGGTCAGACTCAAGTGATGAAACAATAGTCATAGCCACAAGTATAAAAACGTAAAAATTCTAAAGCAGATACTAGTAATTTTGTACAATCTATTGATAATGAAGAAAATGAGAGGAAAAGGCATGAGCTTTTTCATAGTAGATTTATTTCCAAGCATCAAAATATTGATACTTTATTTGATAGTGGATCACAAGTAAACTTGACTTTTGAAGCAATTGTAAAGAAGTTTGGACTACTAACCACACCTCACAAGACGCCATAGCCATTAGGTTGGGTATGTGATAAATCAAAGCTACAAGTGACTAGACAATGTAAACTTAGGTTTGCTTTCGGGTCAACTTTTGTAGATGAGGTTGAGTTAGATATATTTCCCTTGGGTATAGTGGTATTGTTTTAGGAAGTCCTTACTTGTATGATAGAGAAGCCATTTTCCATAGAGCTGAAAATACGTATCAACTCACAAAAGATGGAATAGAATATATTGTAAGAGCTCATCGGCTCAAAAATAACTACACTCTCATAAACTCAAGGAAGATGAAAAGGATTGTAAATTCATGCAGGCAATTTTTACTAATGGTTGTAAAGGAAAAGAACCTTGATAAAACCAATGTATTTGAAGGCTGTGATGCTAAACAAAAAGTTGATTTAGAAAAAGTTGTTTCAGAATATGATATCCTATTTCAATAACCTAAAGGTCTGCCACCCAAAAGGGAAATTGTACATGATATTCATTTGCAGCAATATGCTACATTGCCTAACATTGGAATGTATAGGTTATCCCCTTTAAATAATGTAGAGATTAAGAAGCAGGTACAAGAGCTGCTTGATAAAGAGTTCATAAGACCAAGCACATCACCACATAGATCTCCAATCATGTTGGTGAGAAAGAAAGATGGTTCGTGGAGTATGTGAATTGATTACAGAGCACTGAATAAAATAACAATCAAGAACTATTATCCTCTTCCTTACATTGATGATCTATTAGATCAGCTGAAAGACATTGTTTATGCCTTTTGGCTTAACTAATGCTCCTGCCACTTTCATCAGAATTATGAATGATGTACTTCGACCTTTTATTGATGATTTTGTAATTGTGTGTTTAGATGACATTCTTGTTTTCAGTAAAACATGGGAATAACATTTGAAGCATGTAAAGAAGACTCTAGATGTTTAGAAAAGAGAAAATCTCTATGTTAAGTTATCAAAATGTGAATTTGGCAAAACATCTTTAAATTATTTGGGTCATATTGTAGGGGTGGTGAATTCAAGATAGATCCCTCTAAGGTTGAAGCCATTTTAAACTAGCCTAACCCCAAATCTGCTACATAATTTAGGAGATTCCTATGAGCAACATAATATTGGAGAAAGTTTATTGCTAACTTTTACTTGACTGCAGCTCCCTTACATGCTTTGACAGGATTGAACAAGGTGTTTCAGTGGGGAGGCAAACAACAGAAATCCATAGACACCTTGAAAGAAAAAATTAGTACAACACTAGTACTAGAATTTCCAGATCTTCAAAGATCATTTGAGATTGAAACAGATGCTAGTGACTATGCCATGGGAGTAGTGTTGATGCAACACGGTAAAACCATATGTTATCATTTTGAGACATTTACTTCTATAGTAGTTAAATATCCCACATATGATAAAGAATGGTATGCATTATTACAGAGTGTGAAGAAGTGGAAATATTACTTAATGGGCAAAGAAACAATTATAAATATTGATCATCAACCACTTCAATATTTGCACTCACAAACTAAATTACAGCAATCAAGACACTATAGGTGGATGGATTTTCTACAATAGTTTCATCTTATCATCAGATATAAGAAAGGAATACACAATAAAGTTGCAGATATGCTATCAAGACCAATCATAAATGCATCTACTATACTTAAGCATAACCCAGTGTTGCATGAAAGCAACATTGAACAATATGCTTAAGATGTAGATTTTAAAGATGTATATGCAACTTTAAGTCAAGGCAAACAAGTAGAAGAATTTTATTATCATGTTAGTCTTATATCATTTGGGAAAGTTATGCTTTCCTCAAACTAAAAGAGCTCACAAATTCCGAGAAGCACACACTTCTCTAATATCAGGTCATTTTGGTGTAAGTAAATAGTTGCATAGCTGCAAAGGTTCTATTATTGGCCAAGAATGCATGAAACAATTTCTAGATATATTAAAGGGTGTACCATGTGTGTTAAAAGCAAGCCCAACAATAGAAAACTAGGCTTGTACACTCCACTTCCAGTTCCTTCTCATCATTGGGAAAGTGTTTCCATGGACTTTGTTGGGGGATTGCCAAAATCTAGAAAAGGTGATGACTATTTATATGTTATTGTGGATAGGTTTAGAAAAATGTGTATTTTAATACCTTGTAATAAGTAGATTATAGTTGAACAAACAACAAAGTTGTTCTTTTAGCTTGTATGGGTTCATTTTGGGTTACCCACTTCCATAGTATCTGATCGAGATTCCCGATTTGTTGGGAAGTTTTGGTCAAGTCTGTGGGAACTAATGGACACCAGACTGAAGAAGAGCACAGCCTTTCATCCACAAACAGATGGCTAAACATAAGTGGTCAACAGGATAGTGATCTAGTTGCTCAAGAGCTATTGTAGCAAGCATCGCAGGCTTTGGGATGAACATTTATGTTATGTTCAACATGCTTACAACCATGTCAAACACTCTTCTACAAAACGATCTCCTTTTGAAACTTGTTTTGGTTTTACACCGAGGTATCCCTTGGATTTTGTCTTTAGTAAAGACATAGCAATTGATGGACACAATGATGTGGAAAAAGAAACCAAGTTCATTGAACATTAAGAAATTCACTAGGTAGTGCAAGAACATCTGGAAAGAAGCCAGGTCAAGTACAAGGCAAGGCATGATAAGCATTGAATTGAGCATAGCTTCGAAGTTGGTGATCAAGTCTAGTTGTACATCGGCAAAGATAGAATGGAAGGTGAAGGTAAGAAGCTAAAGCCAATAAGGTATGGACCTTTCAAGATACTTGAAAAAATTGGTGAGAATGCTTTTCGCCTTGATTTTCTAGCTTACATGCACATCTATTCGGTAGTTAATGTAGATAACTTGAGACTGTTTGAACCTTCATTGATTAAATATCTCGAAGAGCAAAGTTAGTTTCCTTCTATTGATGATCTATTGCTTGAATATCTCAATGAGTTGTAGGAAGATACAGATCTGGACAAGAAGGTGAAAACTATGCGCAGAGGGGATGCTGAGTACCTAAGAATTAGACTCAAGGGTTCAAAACCAAGCAGTGCAAGATGGATAGAGATTGGACAAGTGAGGAAGTTGTATCCTCACTTGATTGATGCATAAAAACCAACTTTTGGTGGTCCAAAATCCTTTTCAGTGGGAAGGCGTGATCCAAATGGACCCTAAAAACCTTTAAGTCTTCACATAGTTAAAAACTATCACATAAAGAAAACCTTTAAAAAAGGCGTATTACACTATCGGGAGTGAAAAACATGAACAAAACAATGAAATAAGGCCTATCAGAGACTTAAAACATATTTTCACATGAGCCGTCGGATCTAGCCAATCAATGGTCCAGATCTCATCCGCATATCACAATTGGCGAAGGTAGGTGGAGCTTATCGAAGGTGATCATATAAATGTTGCGATAGTGACCAGTGGGGTCAATGAGGACGATCGATTAAGCACAAAGATCGATGGCCCAGATTAACCCACCATATCACATGGGCAGATTACAATGGAGCTGTTACAACGACTCGAGGGCTTATGCGATATGCGATTGCGACAAGTCGCATCGCAATATTGCATCAGAGTAGCACAAAGGAGCAGGGCCGATGCATGCGACTGTGATAGTTGGACCCGACAGGATTAAGGGTGATAGTTGATAATATTTCAAGTCTGGTAAAAGGGTTTTTCTCAATGTAAATCACATTTTCGTTAAATAAACGTAAAAGAAAATAAATGCAAATAAAGTGATGAAACCAGACCCAAAAGGGTTTATACATGCAGGTGTATATGTTTTAAGATCTGAAACAAGTGGGATTTTGGGAGAGTCGTAGGCGGTAAGTGGTTTTGGTTGGGCTCAGCCCAAGCCCATACACTAGTTGCCACGTGGTCGGGCGCCAGAGAGAGAAAACCACCCTTTTTGGGCAGTGAATTCCTGTACGCATAAGCTTCCCAAAATGAGCCTTAGCCATTGGATCAAGATCTCTTAGGTTAATGGTAGAGATGTGATAAGCGATATAAAGGTGGACCCAATAGGAGTATAGAGTGGAATTTATAATATTTGAATTCTGATAAATGGCAGATTGGCAGATTTTCATAGTTTTACGTGTATTTCTCTGTGTAAACAGAGAATGCCCATTTTTGGGATCTCAAAGGAATTGATGGTCCATTCCATTATACAACAGGTGGCCACCATCCCTGAAGGCATTTAGCAATGTTTTATAACGCTTAGAGGGGGATTTGAGTGGACAAAGGCCAAGAGCCAGAGAGCCCGAGAAGGGGAAATGAACAGATAGTGGTGATTGGATTTAAAACCACAGAAGAGAGAAGACAGAGACAAGAAGTGTTGGGATAGAGAGCAAACAGAGACAGAGAGTTAGTGAGGAGAGTTTGTGTACTCAGAAAGACTTGGGGGATCCATGTAAAGCCTTGTTGTTTTGTATCTATTGTGTGAAACTCAAATTGAGCTCACATTTTGTAAAACTCTGCCCTTAATGACATAATATAGAGGTCACTAATGATGGTTGGACTAGGAGACGTAACCCAAGAGTTTTGGGTGAACTCCATATTAAATCTGCTATGTTATGTGTGTTTGTCTATTATTTTTCTTTAACTACCTCATTGCCTATATTATTCGCAATCTTATCGATCCATTGCACCAAGTAATGTAGGCAAATCCATGCACATGATTCTGTAATACCTTAATAATTTTCTAAGATCTCATTATCAGGTCAATCCTTTGGACCTGATTCAACCTGATTAGGCTACTCAACTGAGTCATGCATTGGAATGCTATAACATAACAATTGAAGAAGAAGATGAGGATATATGAAAGGTTAACATCCCTGAAATGGAAGGTCACCGCAAGGTTTAAGGACCGTAGATTGAGAATCTTGATATAACCGTGCCACTAAAAACGAAACAAGTAAATATTGGTACGGAGGCAGAGCCTAAATTCGTGAATATTGGAGATTACTAGGATGATGCGATAGCGGATAATGTCGTTGAATTACTCTACAAGTACCAATATTTATTCCCTACCAATTTTGTGTATCTAAAAGCGATAATTGGGACCTAGGTGTTATGAATATCACGTTGAAGCCTGATGCAGAACCCGTTAAGAAAAGCCGAAGTATAAGGAGAAGGTCTACTTAGAGCTAGATAATATGCTCATGGAACATCATTGAGCCTTTGGAAGAATCTGACTGGGTAATCCCAGTGGTGGTACAGGAGAAGAAGAAGAAGGATGAAATAAGGATATGTGTGGATCTCAGAAAGTTGAATGTCACTTGCATACATGATCCTTTCCCGACTCCATTCATTGATGAAATGTTGGACAATGTAGGTGGCCTGGAAGAATATTCCTTCACTGATGGGTTCTCTGGGTACCATCAGATCAAAATCACACCAGAGGATAGGAGCAAGATGACCTTCATGACTGAGCGTGGTGTTTTTAGTACATTGTAATTCTGTTTGGATTGAAGAATGCGCCTATGATTTTCTCACACATAGTCATTGTTGCGTTCAAGGAATTTATTCATAAGTTCTTGGAAGTATACTTTGATGTTTGGACTCTGTTTAGGCTAGTGAAATGCCAGGTGGCAAATTTGCGCTTGATGCTAGATACCTATTGAAGATACCAAATAATTCTTAATCTGAAGAAGTGAATGTTTTGTGTTCCTTTTGGGAGCCTGCAGGGTCATGTGGTTTGCAGAGAGGAACTTATGGTAGATCCCATGAAGATCGCGGTGATACTAAACATGGAAGCATCGAGGAGTGTGAAATAGTTGCACGCTACCCTATGACATACATAATACTACAAAAAGTTTATCAAAGGCTATGCCCATATCATTGCGTCAATGGAGAAGTTGTTGAAGAAGGATGTGATATTCTGCTGGAACGAGGATTGTAAGAAGAGCTTGGATGTATTCAAAGAAAAAATGGTCACTGCATCGAGTTTAGTCTTCCCGGACTAAGAAGAAGGAGTTTCGTGTACACGTCGATGCATCGTGTATAGCGCTGGGAGCAGTACTGACACAGGCTAGCGGACGAGACTTGGATCATCCTATAGCATTTGCAAGGAGAAGGTTATCTAAGGTAGAGAGGAACTATTCCACCACCGAGTGACAAGGGTTAGCCATGGTATACACTCTCTAGAAGTTTAGACACTACTTGTTGGGTGGCCATTTTAAGATGTATACATATCATTTCATCCTGAAATACCTGGTCAATAAGCCTATGTTGTGGGGGAGAATCTGCAAGTAGTTGTTATTATTCTAGGAGTATGATTTTGAAGTTATTTTGAAGCTTGGATAACTAAATGTAAGACCAGACCATCTATCATGCATTAAAGTAGGGGAAGAGCCCACTAATTTGGAGGAAGGATTTCCTAACGTGCAGCTATTTGTAGTGCACATCACGTATGGTCATTTTGAAGATATCATACACTTGTTAATGACAGGAACTACCCTGGAAGGATACACCATGAAGCAAAAGAAGGAGTTAGTGGTGTGCACGATAGATTTTTTTTTCATTGTTGGGCATCTATATAAAATTGGATCTAATGAGATATTGCAATGGTATGTACCAGAGTTTGAAAGAAGCAGTATCCTCATAGATGCTCATGGGGGCACTAGGGGAGGACATTATGCAGGGACAGTAACCACACAGAAGATTCTACGTGTAGGGTTGTGGTGGCCAACCCTCCACCAAGATTCAAAAGCATACTGCAAGGCATGCGATGTGTGTCAAAGGGATGACCGTCCATCGTGGAGGGATGAGATGCCTCTAAATCCATAGATGATGTTACAACCCTTTGAGAAATGGGTGATAGATTTTGTTGGACCCATCTAGCCCCAAGGAAGGATGGGAGCAAGGTACATTATCACTACAATAGAGTATTTGACTCGATGGGAGGAGGAACATCCAGTGAAGTATTGTACAGGTGCCACTACTGCAATGTTCCTCTTTGAGTATGTACTGACATGATTCGAGTGTCCAAAGGTTTTGATGAGTGATCATGGTATGCACTTTTTGAATGAAACAATCAGCATGCTAACAGAGGAATTTCATGTATATCACTAGAAGAGCACACCTTATCACCTACAGGCTAACAAGATGGTGGAAGCATTCAATAAAGTGATACAAAATGCACTAACCAATGTTTTCAACACTCAGCGAAGTGATTGGGACCTACACATACCTACAGTACTATGGGCCTATCAGACAACACGCAAGAAGATGACTAGACAGACACCCTTTAGGCTTTTATACTATTTTGAAGCAATAATGCCCATGGAATACATTATAACTAGTCTGCGCATAGTGGCACTCACAAGTATGACTGATCGTGGAGCCCTAGAAGAGAGGCTCATGCAGCTGGTTGAGATTGAGGAAGAAATATTTCTAGCTGGATTTCACCAATAGGTCCAAAAGCAGCGCAAAAAATCATGGCATGATCGACACATTAAGTTGAGCACCTTTAAGGAAAATGACATGGTTTTGTTATATGATAGTTTGATAAATTTCCAGGGAAAATTAGAATGCAATGGTTAGGGCCCTATGTCATTAAAGGGATTACTGATAGAGGAACGATACAACTGGTCAAATTGAATGGAGATCCCTTTCCAGGAAAGGTGAATGGTAGTCGATTGAAGCCATACACCAATGGTCCAACCATGTGACTAAATGGAGGTAGTATAGTCTTAACGCTCGATGCAGCTGAAAGGAAGTGCGAGACTATAAACTATACTAACCAAGTTGGGGATTTACGCGATTGGAGGATTTTCCAAAGCAAGGAAGTGTCACCAGGTTCACGACAACACGAAGGGAGTTACGCTACCCAGGGAGAAATGACGCAGGTTGATCAAAAAGTGACCATTAAAGTCACTATTCATCATTTGACAGTAGAAATACAGCCAAATCGAGAGGGAAGCCAACATTTAAGATGAAATTTATGGGTCATATACTTGAAGATCTACCACCACTCCAGCATTAATGAAATTTGGGGAGAATGGTCGGGTTTGAATTGAAAGCTCCCTATAAATTACAAGTGGTTGTCCAGTGAAAAGCGCTTGGCATTTTGAGGATTGAGTTGTTAAGCTCTCAGGCACACATGAATTGTGAGCACTACAAACTTCTAATAGTCAGTAATGTATTCGAGACATTTCTGAAGGAGACACAGGAGTTCTTGTACAACATCAATGTCGGCACCCACAGAAGCTATAAATACCGAAGCAGAGGAGTCGGCGTTGGAAATGGAAATAGAGGTAGAAGAAGTTTCTCCACAAGTGGCTGAAGTATTAGCAGAAGTCCCTAAATCGCCAAGAATGTTGAGACCAAAGCCCACCCCAACTAAGGAGAGAGAGAAGGATAAGAAGGGAAAGCAGCCTGAAATACCAGTGTGCGCATCACCAAGAATAAATCCACCAAAGCCTACTGCATAAGAGAAGAGCAAAGCCATCAATTTGGAGTTGGAGGAGGAAGAAATTGAAGACATCCCGATGGACGACGAGGATGTGAGTATAGATGTGGAGGAGGTTGAAGCCCAAGGAGCTGACCCTAGCAATCGGTTGTCTGAGTATATCCCTCTGCACAAAGGGAAGGCCAAGTTGCTGAAAGACATCGATGACAGCGAGGTCCCCTTGAAAACCCCTCTACTCCAAAAGAAATTGTTTTTGAAGGACCACTCATGGCGCAAGTTCCGCTATTAAAACTCGAGGACTCGGACTTGGCTAATCATGAGAAGTTCCCACACCTGGCCACTAAGCAGCTGATGTGGCTCATCATCGATACAAACATCAGAATGATCACATTGGAGCCATGTAGGTGGCTCAAAGGAGTAGACAAGGTAGGGTTTCTCAACCTGCTTTGGGTACCGCACTGCAACTACACCCCAATTATAGTATTTTTCATCAAGTAGCTGCTATGGTTGGTGCATGATGGGTGTTTGTGGCTGGAGGAGCCAATACCTATCACTGATAGATTGATCCACAGGATCACATGGTTTCCTTACACTGGAGAAAATCTTACCATGATATTTGGTAGAAAAGGTGGTGAGCAGGCCCTCATGGAGGCCATGAAAGAAAATTTTAAGCTGTTGAAGAAGTCGTATGGATATTCCATATCCAGCATATGCAATCCTGATATAAAGGTAGATACATAGATTTTAGTGTGGAAGGTGATGAGGAAGTGTCATGCTGATGAGGTGTCAGTGCCTGTCGTCACACTAGCAGCCTATTGCACCAAAAGGAGTCTAGTTCAACTGGGTGGACTATCTATGTGGTGAGTTCCTTGAAAACTACTATGAAGCACAAGAGCTCAGTAAGATGTTCCACTATGCATGGCTCTTACTGTCGATTGTGCTGGTAGCATGGGAGCTACCAGAGGACAGGCATTTCCCTTTTGGGCATGCCATATGAAGCGATCTACGCTTCACTCTGGGAAACAAAGGATACACAGCGAATCAAGGACAACAAGATGTTTTGGATCTTGATGGAGATTAAAATCCTCATGGCCATCAATCGCAAATAGTGATTATCACCTACAGTGTACGCCAACCTGTAGGGATATGCAAATTTTAAAGCAGGCTTTCACTATTTCTTCATCGGGACACGAAACGACCTTGTGCAGAAATGGTACCACTTGACTTACCTGGAAACAAATGATGCCATTGATGTAGTACTTGATCAATGGCCAGCAGAGTGGTGCGGTACTACAGACTTGGCAGTGGGTGGGAGAAAGTCTGCCGCATAGAAAAAGGAGGAGGAGGCCAAGCTAAAAATGACACAACTGGCTAAGAAGAGGAAAAAGGAGGCTACTAATAAGGCTCAGGTGGAACACGATTCCACTCAGAACACAAAGAATTAAATAGGTGGAACAAAGCAAAGCTTTGAGAAAGGTGCGAGGTCACCTTCACCTAAGACAGAGGATGAGATGGACGAGGAGATAGAAAAACATAGCGTGGACCCATAGGCGACGTCTGCCCGCATCAAGCATCCAAGGGAGTAAGAGAAAGGAGTGTCCAAGAAGAAGTAAAAGGCTACTAAGAAATCACTCAACCCTATCACGCTAACAAATAATTATCTACACGACATCGGTGATACATCGTGGGATATCACCACGAAGGCCCTACAATAGTTTCTGAAGCAACAACAACTAGTATTGGGGGCTATCCAAACACATTTGCATGAGCTATAGACCTGTGTGACATAGGCTGGCATGGCATTTACTAGCCTTACTGTTGGCACTTTAGAAGCTTCCAATATATTGTGTGCAAAGGCCTCCAGCGCGATAGTGCTACCTGATGGGGCACTGACCATGGAGAATGAAGCTGACAGGCCCACTATCAATGAACTAAAGGGAGTAGGGTTGAATTTGGCAATGCTCCCTAGTGAAGTGCTCCACCTCTAGCAAGATGGAGTGGTTATACAGCTAAGGGCCCATGAGCACCGTGGCATCTAGGTGATTAGTGAGAAGCAGATTAACATTGAGCAACTAGCACTAGAGCAAGACTCTACCATCACCGTTATGACCAAGGTGACCAATCAGAACAAGCATATTCTACAGGTAATCAAGGAGGCATGCTGAATGGTTCCAGAGTTGGCCATTCCTCGGGAGGAACAAGTTGAGGTACACGTCTGCAAATGGATCACAGGGGTGCGTGACACTCAAATAGAAATGGTGGGGCTTCAGTTAGAGTTGAACTTGTAGATCATAGAGTTGTATTTGAAGGCCTAGCCTTCAACTCCAAAAATAAAGGAGCAGTGGGCCACCACTGTCACAAAAGTAGTAGCGGTGGTTGATAGTGCAATAGCAGACTGCATGCAACTTTTTGAGCAGTCGTTCTAGGTCCTGAAAAGCTTGCAGGAGGAGCCTAATGTACAGTGACTAGAGATAGAAGCACGTGAGCTACAATAACGCTACTATGAGGTCAAGGGCACAACGCGAACCATCGCATTGACAAAAAGACTAGAAAAGCTGCAGGAGGACAAGCAGTTGAAAGAATAGGTGGATGCAACACTGCACAAGGAAGCATTACTGAAGGCACGACTGAACCTCTAGCTGGATAAGGCTTACACAGTGACAACCTCTATTGAAGGAAAGCTTGCAACTCTGCAAGCAACTCAAAAAAAGCTTCAGGTCGATAATTTAGGAGTAGTGGTTGAGCAAATGGTTGAAGATGTGAAGCAAGCGGCCACCCAGTGCACTGCTAAGGTTGCAGTCATACAAGTCAAACTCGAAGGTCTTCACGCCAAAATCTCTGCGCCTGCCAAGTGACTCGAGGGTGAGCCAGGATGTTTGTGTTGGGGGCCTATTGGGAACGGGATCCCCCAAGGACATTTTTGGGGCTAAAAGCCCATGTTTTGTGTTGAATTTTGTAATAAAGTTGTAAAGTCTCCACATTTTGCGGTAGCAGAGCATGAAGGTGTCATGAGTCATAAAGGGTTTCCATCCTTTACTTTTGTAAAGAAAAGTCAGCTATAAAAGATCTACCCATGGTCCGTAGACCATGGGAGTGTATAAAAAGATATAAGTAAGTAATCTCTAAGTAGTTCAGATAAGTTTTGGGGAATGTTAGATAGTCATAGCATTGAAGTAAGAAGTCTAAGTTTTGTGTCATAGTGTAAGTAGAGGCTCTACAGCTAATTGTGTAGAGGCCGAGGGTGGAAGTCCACAGTTGAGTTCATAGACTCCTACACCTATGTGCACAGGGCAGATAGAGTTTGTAATCATCTAAAGATTTCAATAAAGAGAAGCATTCTACGAATTATGTTTCTTTGTTTCCTATTAAGGTATCTTGACATGTTATGTATGAATTTAATTTATAATTCTTATATGATGCACGAATGTATGTAATTATCTTGGTTAAGTGAAGTAAGTAAGAACAACTGTTTATGTGGTGCTAACTATGATTGTTTAATAAGATAAGTAAGACACTTAAACTCATTTGATAATCTACACGATACACTACCCTATAAATGTGAAAGTATATGAGTCGTAGGTTACGGTTGTGCAAAGCTCAATCGTACCTTTTCACAAAGGTACTAAGAGGAAGAGTAAATGAATAGACTCACAGAGCCCTAGAACTAAATGACCTACGTGAAAGCAAGAATATAAGGAATAAACTGACCTCGTAACCATCTTAGGGTGCAGAAATTTGGTTCGAGCATCACCCCATACTACTTTGTGTGAGACTTCGGTCGGCTCTCCACGGGTTGATCCCAAAAGGGACAGTAGTGTAGGGATTTGTTTGCCTAACTAACACTCAACTTGGGTCAGGCCCCACCAAGCCAATAGGTAGTCGTGAAGTGTGTGTGTGAGCAACAAACAAACCTCTGTTTCATTATGTTGATAGTGCTATACCATCCAACATGTCAAGGGGATCTCACTGGTAAGAAGTCCCAATTAGACCTCAGACATTTGGTGTAGGAGTCCCAGGAGTGGGTTGTAAGGTAATTCCTTGATTGTGATGTCACACAGAGGCAAGTAAGATAACTCTATCAATAGAAAGGGAGTAACCGTTGTGGAGAGTCAAGTAATGTGTACGATAGGTTCCAACACTTTGAAGGGAGAGGAAGGTGAAGGTGAGTTGTATGTTGAAAGGGATCAGTCCAAACTCGGCTAGGAACATACCACACAAAGGACATGCATAGCTTCCCATGGAGCAGTTCACTCGAATATGGCAGTCACAACATACAAGGTAAGATAACATGAACAACACTCATGGATCAGTCCGAGATGAGTGTGACAGTTGATATAGCAAGGTTCATGAGAAAGGTTTGTCTGATGTTCAGTAGAGTAGTTGACACAGACGGTGATATCATTAACAACATATGCTACACATTAACAATATGATTGACATAATTGCATACAAATCAGTTCATATACAAGTATGTTAGTTAAACAACATATATCATTAAGGCAACCAGAATAGTCAAACTAAATTAAAAACATATGCATGAAAAGGTGCTAGCTCTTATTATTAAAGAAGTGTAAGTTGCAATCATACAATAGATCATGTGAACCTGCTAGCCCCAACAATGGAATGTTATGGCCACATCCTCCTGCTCCTCCAAAGAGATGTACTAACTCCGTGTAGTGGAGAAGCAAAGGCGCTTATAATACTATCCAAGCACTCTTCAAAATAGTCTTAATAGAATCTTGGCTGACCAAAAGCCTATACAATGAGTTATGAGGACCTATTTATAGCAAAGGGTGGGGTGACCCTTGAAATTCCCCTTTGTGACAGTTCAACTACCCTCATGACTCTTCACCTACTCTATGACTATTACATCCAACTGTTAACACTTGACGTACACTTGACATGACTCAACATTAGAATGCACATGTACTCATGCGAGACGACATGGCTTGAGCAAGCCTTGCAAGACATCACTGCCATTCAGTCCATTGTGGTGATACCAACTCTTTGATGTGCTTGTGATGGTGAAGATGGTGAGCTTATGTCAAGTTTGGTCATCCGTGATGGTGCGCATGCACTTTATGGTGACATCTTGCTGAAGCAAACTCTTGCTTTCGTCGCAACTGGTGCATTGCTTCGGTCCCTTAATCCAACTCGTTTGCTAACATGCACATGGTCTTCTTCAATATGGTTTAACTAATAGCACATTGATGTAGAGTGTCTGTGTTGATCTTAAAATGTGTGATGGTGCTCATGTGCATCAACTTGTCGAACTACTCATTCAGCTCCAACTGGACTTGCTTCTTGTCTTCGCCTTGGTGAGTGTGTTTAATGGGTTGGATTGCATGGGTGCACACAATGACATACATGCTGTTGAATCCCTTTCACAGGATCAACCACACTGTTCACCATGTCTACTCCATGTTAGCTGTTGGGATGGATCTTTATCTTTTTCAGGTGCAGTTTCATCCATGAGCACATGTTGCCCCCATTGTTATTCCTGATCCTACTACAACTCATTCATCTATCTATGTAGCTTCGTGTTCATCCTGAGTTTCTGCTTCACAACATGCAACTCCTTCTTTGTTACATCTTCTGCCTTCACACGATCTTCACGTCACACCATCATTCTGTATCCAGAGTATCTAAAGTTGCTTTAATTATTAGTGGATCTACTTCATCTTGCAACTTTTTTCCGCCGCCATCTTGCCAACAAACTTCCTCTTGCATTTGTTGTATTTGCCATGTTTGTTGCATTTGGTATGCTGCCTTCAATTGTTGTTCATGATGCTTCTCGCTATTATTTTGTTGTTTGATGTCTCTTTATATGAAAAACTTGATCTCTTCATGAGTAGGCAAGATCATAGACACTTTATCGACTGCATCTCCAAGTGTGCTCTGAAGGTGTCTTCATCTCTACTCTCGTGGAAACCATTGTATCTATACTTCTGAGATGCAAATGAACACTTGCGATACCTCTAGAAATGGCAACACTCATGGCAAGAAATTTTTCAGTTGATAACCAAAATGAACATGAGAACTAACGTGTAACATACCTGGGTGAATGATCATGAAGGTTGCACAATTTTAGCCAAAAGGTCGAGAGATTGGCTACCAATACTGCATAAGGTAGAGTCCGGGCTGGTGGGAGACAGACTAACTACTAGAATTGTGCAACACAAAGTCTAGTTTGGCTGCTGACTGATGATATTTCCCAACGCAGAATTCCAGTTGAGAAGGACTAGTGACCCAGGGACATATTTTCACAATTTCTTGGGCCAAGCAGCCAAAGTCCTCCAGAAATGCGCAAAAAATCCTAGAGGCCAGTGATGGGTAGGAATGCGTAAATATAGAGAGGACGGTGAGCCTTCCTTTCCCATACTGTGCAATGCATCCTTGGTGAAGGAAGATCCCAAGCAATGTAGCAAAAGTGATAAATAATGCATGCAAAACATGAATGAAAGATTCAACAAATAGATCAACATGCATGTCGGTGAGGTAGTTCGCCAGTTGGGAGAACATTCGTTCAAAACATTTTTATGCATGCGACAGTAGTAAGAGGAAAATGAAAACTGAAACAATGCTAGGAAAAGCTAGTATACATATAAATGACAGCAAGTGTTCAAAGAAATCAAGAAAACAATACTCCTATAGGAGAAAACATAAAAAGCAAAAAAAATGCAGCATAAAGCATGGGAAGTGATATTACCCCAAAAACCTTGAGCTCAATGTGCCGACTACTCCTAGATGTGATGTGGGATGTCAGAGCTACAAGGTTGATGTGAGGAATGAGCTTTGCAGTGTCCAATTGATGAGTTTTGATAACATCAAAGTTGTGGCGCACATGACACAAATCTAGGTGAAGCGACACTTGGTGGGAGGCTTCTAAATTGGTCCTTGCATGCAACCTCCAACTGCTAAACATTGATCCCTAAAGCAAGGGATGCCTTTGAATGCTTCCTTGGGAGAAGTAGCGCATGCATGCAAGTCTATTTTGCTTAGTCCCAAAGGGAACGGTCAACTCAACCACACATACAAGATACTACTCGACTGCTGGAGAAAAATGTGCATTTCTGGCTTAGACCTGGGCTCACTGCCCAGGAGGTTTGCATAGCTTCTGGGTAGAGCAGTAGACTACTGCCTATATTTTCACAAATCCTAGGCTGAACAACCTAGTTTTAGGGAAATTTGTGCAAATCTTGTTGGGAGGGTTGGCTGGTAGGAGTGCGCAATCTTGGAGCCCAGTAGGCTATCAGAGAGGATTACTGAATTTTTGGAGGGAAGGTTGGTTTCCCTCCATAAATGCAAAATTTTCAAGGGGAATTTGCTCATCTTACAACTAGACCAAGTCCGTGTGAGCAACCTGTGAAGGGTAAAGATGAAACTGTGATTGACAAGCTATCTTTGAGCAAGAAAGACACTAAATCTTGAGGACTTGACGAAGTAAGGAAAGCTACTATGAAGGTTGGTAGGGAGGCTCCAAACAAACTAAGGAAAAATTTTGGAGGGTGGTTGTAGCCACTAGAACACATTAAAACCTTCAACATTCTCTATGAGCACATAGAAGTCATATAAGTGTTTAAGCCATGCCACTTTGCCTTAACCATCATAAGTGATTTATGACCAGTCATCCAAGAATTCCCTCTCGGTGTGCAATATATGTCCATTAGACAGGCATTTCAGAGGGTCAACTATAACAAAATCCATGATAGATGTGAGAAGATTCACAACATATTGTGAGGACTCAACTTCTCATCTGGCCATCCTTCTAGTACCAAAAATGTTGACGGTGTTGGACCCATCAACATTCGAGGGATCTCCACGATATGAAGTCTCAACTAGACCTCACACCATTTGGTGTAGGAGTCCCATTCAGTACGATGACCCAGTAGGAATTATCTTAAAGGTCTTCTTTATCAATTGCTTGTTAGCACGTGAGAGTGGTTTACTTTGTCTTCGAACTGCGAGGTTCTCGTGCGTGGTGAGTGCTTAGTGTCGCTTGTGTCAAAGTTCTTTCATTGTAGATGGAGAGGGTGGAATTGAGTCTCAGGTTGAAAGGGAATAGCCCCAACGTTTCTAGAGACACACAACACAATAGGACATGCACAACTTCCACCAGAGTAGTCCACACAGATGTGGCAATCACAAACACAAGGTGAATAGATAGCACGTAAACCACCCAACAGAATAGTCCACATGAGTGCGATGGGTGTTATAACAATTTTACAATAATGAATGTGTCCAGTGCTCGACGGGATAGCCCACATGGGTGAGACAACAATAAAAATTGATATCACACATTTCCAATAATATGTACTAAAGCAACCAAAATAGTTCAACTATCTTAATACAGGTTAAAGAAACATGCATTATAAGCATCCAAAGATTACTCTTACAAATGAATAAAATACATGTGTGAAAACATGTTGGCCTGTTAACAAGCTTCTGAATTAAGTGAAGGTTTCAATGCACGTTTATACACCATTACATCACTAACCCCTATAGCAGGGTGTTGGAGCCACTACTTGCTCCTCAAACAAACAATTACACTCTCAAGGCTATGTGGGAAAAGCCAAGGTGAAAATAATTTTGCATGTACAAATGAGGGCTATATATAACCAAGTTTGACACTAACCCTTGTGACTATTTGACTTGCCTCATGACTATTTGACTTACATGACTCTTCCACTTTACATTTGGGTCTCTTGGACTTCCACATTATGTTACATTGACTACAACAGTATGGCCCATAGTAGTGATGTAGCTGAGATGATTCATGACATGAATCATCACGACAGTGTTGGTATGTTCATGTTGTTGTTGGTGTCCATGTCAAGATATAATGCTACTAGGTGACGAGTGTGCCCTTGGTGTATCATAGATTCACCTCCACATGGTAAGGTGTGTGGAGTCTTCGATGGTGTTGGTTTTCGCTTGATGTTTCACGTGCATGTATCTCCCTCGCTTGTGCTTGGTATGCTCCATGTGTTTATCCATTTGCAAACAAGTCTCCTAGCATGTGCTCCTTGTTCATCCATTCATTCTCACACCATGTCTCATCCATGTACTTGTATCTACAATCACTCATGACGAGATGACATCAAATCCAGAAATATCCTAGTATACAATGATGAATTATCTTTCGCTTTAGGATTCAGGTGACTGAGAAGAGGAAAAGGGTCTGAAACTGCACAAAGAAAATTTCAAGTCAGGATGCAGGCTCCAGGCATTGTCCGTGAAAATTGTGCAGAGGTCACAGGGAGGCTGAGCTAGGAAATCTGGATCGACAGTGACTATCTGCGGGTTTTGGTTTGGCAGGAGTGCATAACTACACAATTTTCCTAGGGAGACAATGTAGGCAACAATGGGATATTGGCAGTGAAACCTACGCAATATCTCCAGGGAGGCTGGTAGTGGGCCACGGGAGGCTGCTGGAAAAAATTGTGTAAAGTTGGGAGGCTAGCCAGCAAGACATCCCTATGCATTTTTTGAGCTGAGTGGGATGTTGGGGACCTGGGAGACAACCCATGAAAATGGTACAGTTTTTAGGAGGAGGAGCAGGCTGGCTGATAGGGTGCATGGCTGAGAAAACTACACAATTTTTCAGGGTAGTACAATGACAGGCAATGGGTGTTTGTTCAACATGTCTGTGTAGTTTCTTCAATTAATATAAGAAAGCATTCTTGGAAGCTTCTATGCACTTTTCTTGGTAATATATACACAATTTTGGGCAGTATTACATGATCACTGAGGGCCGAGACTGCATAGTGTAGCTCAACAAAGGTCGGGCTATTGGTGGGTGGTCTAGTTGACAAAATTTCAGAAAAATGACTAAGTTTATGAGTGAGTGAAATTGGGCATGCATGACCTTGCAAGCACACACTCAACATGACTCAATGACAAGACACCTCAAACCATCAATACAACGTACATTCAGTGTGATTGATCGATGGGTGTGAGCGATAAGTGTGACACTTGAGATAGACATTCAGACGACTATGATGGAACTTGCGTGACAATGCTTACAATATCATGTGTGAGTGCGATAGATGTTTACATAGAGAGGAAAAATCAAACACAACCTTCAACATCACAAGACTAAGGTCATAAGCATGACATAGCAATCAACATGTCAAATACGACAATTAGTGAATCAAGTGAAAAGGAGCCAAGACATGTAGAAGAAACACATAAAATGACTTTTCATGTTTGCACACATGCATGTTACTAAGGATAGGATGATATAAAACTAACTAGAAATCCTGCAAACTAAACTAAGAGGTGTACTTAAAAAGGCCTTCTTTATTTACCATACTTACCCTCAAGATGATCATGCATCCAATAAAGTTTGCATGTGGTCTTGACCTTTTCCATTACTTGGTTCCTTGGTCCTTCTCCTCAACTCCTTGGAGTGATTTCACCATGTCACATTTTCCAGTAGTCACTAAGTGGTAGTTCTATACAATTTTAGCGAATAGTGACTGTTGCTAGAATGAGGCCCTGGGAGGCCCATCTGCGAAGTTTCTGCATGCAAGACAGATAGGGCAGCTTGGACAAAATTATGTATTTTTGAGGCACATGACACTGCTATAGGATGGGGGTCTTGGAGGGACATCTTTGTACAATTTATGAGTGCAGTGCATCTCGACTTCTTTGTGCATTTCTGGAGAGCAACGTTGGTTGCCTAACTGCTCTGCACATTTTTGGAGAGCATTGTTGGCTAGGGTTTCTACGGACTACAGGGTTTCAGTAGGAAAGGGAGGTTGGTGTCTTTGTAAGTTGCAATGTTTGAGTAGGCAAGGGAGGTTGGCGTCTCTGTGCACTGCAGAATTTCAATAGGAAAGGGAGGAATCTTGATGGTTGCAAAAGAAAAGTATATAGTTGTGGGAAGTTGGATGAGGCTAGGTCGCTCAGGAAAATGGCTAAGTGTGAGATCAGTAAAACATATGTAAAAATTGATAGGAATTTATTTTGATCACACATCGACACTTAGTGAGACAACGTAGACCATCCAGAATGCCTATGAAATGCTTTTCTTGATGCAATAACCTTCATGAAAAGAATGCATGAAGTGAGAGTGGAACATGTTGATGTGCTGATGAACACTCATATGCAAACAATTCCCTTGAAGCAAAACAACATTCCCTTTGAATGAAAAACAACAACCCCTCTACCTGAAAATTCCATAACTGCATAAATATGAGAACTGACAACTCTTAAGATCAAGGAGGGGAGCTTGTGACCATCATCTTACCAACAAGTGACCAAGGATGATCGATCGTAGGATCCAAGATAGGCTCCGAAATTTGCATGTGAGCCAAAATTTTGGAGGGTTGTTGTAGCTGCTACAACAGGATATCATGAATTTTTAATTAATTTTTATTCAAGGGCTCTCATTTGTGTGATGGTCAACAGAGAAGAATTCCAAACTGCCAAGAGAAAATGACCTTAGTTTCTTCCAACTCAGTTCCACAAGGAAAGGAATTCATTTTTTTTCACTGCTACATTTGGTGGGTAATGTGGGATAATAGTGGTATTGGATCAAATATGGTTATGAGACTCTTTATTTTGGTTTTTCAAGATCATAAAGACTAGAAAAAAATGCAGTCGCTTGGGGACACAACAAGCACATCATGCTCATGTAGAAGGATGCATCTATCTAGTGTGTGATCTCTGAAGTTGTGTTATCCCTCTTCATTAGTGTGAGTTGGTGTAGAGCCTACTTGTTAGGAAATTTGAGTAATGGTAACAATGTACCACCTCATGTGGATGAAAATGTATGATGTGTAAACAAAAGTAGATTGTAGAGCTTGGTGTGTGCTCTTATGTAATCCCAATGTAATGTTCAATTGCATAGGAAGCAAGATTTGATTGTTTGACAATGGATTCCCCTGAAGATTTGATGTAGTGCCTTTTGGGTCCATAATGAATACATTTATACATTAGAAGTCCTTATGCAAGAGCATCAATTTGTTCATTATTTACGTGGGCATCAACATAAACTAAATACAATACATCTTAAAGTGTGCAACAAATTTATGTTCATGTTGCGATGTGATCAAGTGAGGCTACTATGATGGTCCTCGTACAACCTGAGTATGCATATGTGTTTGTTCTAAGTTGTGCAATGAAGCCATGAAGAGTTGAGGGTGTTATTGGTAGCATGAGTGAGTGATTTACCTCACGTTTGGAGTTGTTGCATTATATTATGGTAGAGTAGGCGCTGATAGAGATTTGGGACCAAAACTTATATGTTATAGTCTTTATGTATTCCCATGTATTATGAATTATTAGTATCATTGTATAGGATGACTTTGTATGTTCTAGAGAGGTCATATTGATGTTATGCATTGCTCCTAAAGCCATTTAAAGCTGAGTGTGAGTATTGTGAGGTCAAAAAAAATGTGACACGTTGTTGCTATGTATTGTATAGTGAGATGTAGTAGGTTTCTCTATGTTGTTGATGGACATGAGAGGATGTTGTTTCTACCCACATTATGCTATTGATAATGCATATGGCTTCTTGTTGATTTCTATTGGTGGTCATATTTTTTATTATTATTGTTGCTTCAGAGAAGAGTTGAGTATGCCACTACTGCTTTAGGATAGACTGAGTCATGTTTGTTGCTGCTTACTAAGACCCAACTAATATTCGGGGTGATTTTTTGTCAAGTGAGCCCTTCGCCATTGATTTCAAAGGGGAATTGCATGAGGAGATCAGTGGTCAACATCATATGGATGGTTCAATTGGGGTTTCCATCAATGCTAAAAGGGGAGATTGTTGGCATTCATGATGTTATTATTACTAGTTGGCATTGATGTCAACTTGAGCATGTATTGTTGATGACTATATTGCATATTATTGTCTGTTACACATGATTTTGGTGGTGCTAACTCTATGTGGTTCATATATTAGGCCTCTACAAGTGCTTGCTTTCTTGCATGATTGATTGCAGATGTTAGTGAAGGAACTAATTGGTGTTTGGTGTGTTTGGATCTATGACAAATGTTTGTTGTTTATGTGCAGATGTTATGTTTGATTGTATTGGTTTGTGTGTGTAGCATGCATTACCATGGTACAAGGACCCTTGGTATTGGTTTTACAATGGTATTGGCTTGGAGATTACCATGGTATTGATACTTTTGGGATGGGAAATACCATGGTTTTGACCCATGATATTGACTTGGAATTTCCCATGGTATGGGTGTCCTTAATATCAAGTTAACAGTAATATTTTCCCATGGTATTGTTTGGGGATTATTGATGATAATTTGACATCTATTCTTGTGATTATTTTCAAGTTTGTGGGTGGATTGATTTGGTGAGTTGATTGACTGATGGTGTGAGTTTATGAGTAGAGTGAGTGAGTGCTACAATAATTTACATATATGATTAAACATATGTAGCTGAGTTTAGAGTGTGAATATCAGATCTTATTATTCACGTTAGAGGTGTTGTTAGTTTTCTCATGGGGATAAAGTTTTGAGAACTCAGTCTCAAACTTTCTAAAACGTCGTTCGCATAGAGGATTTGGAGGCATAGATACTTCACACTTATGGAGACAAGCATAAAGTCATTAGAAGAGGAGAATATCAATCCAATGGTGGTTTTATAGTCAAATGGATGTTGGGTGAGGCTCATTGGTGGTGGACGCTTCTAGTAGATGTTTATATGTAGAGTCATGTGAGTATATACTTCTTAGTTGATGGAATTCAACACACTGTTGTAGGAGTTGAGTATTCTAGCTAGTGGGTGCTAGCTACTATATGTATAAAAAAATTCAACATAATACAATATTTGAGGACTAGTAGCCGCGAGTGTTTTTTCTTCCCTGGAGAGGGTTTTCCACCAAAAAATATTTGTGTCCTCTTATGTGCATGTATTCCACGTCGATTCCTTATTGTGTTTTTATGGTGATTTTTCATGCTTTGATACTACGATTTCATGTTGGTTTCATAAGTATAAATGATGGCTAATTGAATATCGTGTTTTGGTAAAAAGAATTAAAATTTAAGGAAATAATATTACTACTGATTCACCCCACCTGCTTCAGTATTAAGCCCATTTCCAACAAAAATAATGGGTATTCAATTTAAAATGATTAGGATGTTTGTCGAGATAAGGTTCCAATTCCAAAATGAATGGACTATGGTTTGAGTCACCTCCCATTTAGACCCACTATCTACATCTTAGAGGAGTTATAGAAAGGAGTCTAAAAAAATGAAACTACGTGGTCTCTTCCTTATTCAAGGATCTCTTGTCTTGTTGTTTATCAATTTATGATAAAATTTTGTAGATTGGATGTTAATTAGACCCACCTTCTTCAGAGATCTATGGAAGAAATGAACCAAATGGTTTTCATGGATATTTATGCCCTAAATTTCATATAAATATGGAGTGAAGATTAAATATCTTATTACTATGATCCCATAATAATGAAGAACAACGTCCCTTAAAGTGTTATCTAAGAAATATTTCATTTTAAAATAAAGCTCATACACATTAAGACACAATACAAGTGATGGGCCTCCAAATTAGATACAAATTAAGTCCCACATAGCGTTTCCTTGGCATGTTAAACCTCTCCTTCTACACTTAATAATGTATTTTTAGCTTTAATATGTTCTTAGAAATGTTTAGGGATGATTTTCTTATTATGTGCCTAACATTATTTATTTCGCAGGAAAACTATGAGAATGTTTGATAGATTCTGAAGATCTTCAAAGTGAGAGAATTTAGGTACTTTATCCCTACTATAGGTTGGCCAAGGATTTTATAATAAATAAATAAAATATTGTGAAATTATTGAACATATCTTAAGTTCCACTAATCAAGAGAATGTAGGGATGTTCTCCTTAATACACGAGAACCCAAAATTCAACATTTAATAAAGATCCCTACCGCTAGTGACCCGATCCTTTTTTGAGGGATTTTTGAGTAGAAATTAGCCCTCCTTTTAAGGATTACTCTCCCACCATCAACTTTCATAATTATTAATTCTAATTATCCTTTATGCAAGAGATAATTTTTGGTGTCTTTGTGAAGAAGACTTGTTATTTAGTAGTTATGCTTTCATTTCTAGTAGGGATGTACTTGGCTTGATTATAATAAAGAAGTTTGGTTTCATTTTTAGCTTATAAGGCTTGGTTTCCTTTATATGAATCTAATTATCCTTGGCCTTGGCCATCCCAAGAGCCTCAAATCCCTTATCTGTATTTTATTTATCTTATTATCAACATTTCTTTGCTTGGTTACATTTATTTTTCCGCACTTGTTGTTCATGATTCATTCCTTATAGGCTATATTGACTATATGATTGAAATGAGTTTAATTTATCATTATTTATATAATAAATGTTGTGATGCATCACTATAATAGTGTATTAAATTCATTTTCATTATAGGATAACTTAGATTAGTTCTCTAGTTCACTATTCTAAAATTTATGGTTTTAGTAGTAAATTTTCACTCAATTTTAGCATGTCTTCATGAATATCTTTTGACTTGATTAAAATTGGATTGAATTCTAACAATATCGATCTTAATAAAAAACTACCCCGTATCATATGTACTTGATTAGCTTAGGAATTTGGGTGCTTAGATTAACTTACTAGTTTACTATTTTAAAAATTCTAACTTTAGTAGTAAATTTATGCTAAATTTTAAAAAGTGTTAATGAAGATATTTTGAGTTCATTCCACTTGGCTTTAAGTATAAAAACATTTGATCTAATAAAATAAATTAATACACAATATTTTAACTTAATTAGAGTAGGAATTTCGCAAGTTAACTCAACAAATAGTCTTCCTAGAAGTTTCTTGTAGTATAACAATGTTTCAGGTAGTAGTATATTTTCAACCGTCTCCCCCGCCCAAATTCTCCCAAAATTCATGCATATTTATGTCTTATAATAGCATATTAATTATCCAAGAATACTTTGTTTCTTTTTATTCTTATTTGTGTCATAATTAAGCTTCTTCATTGCTTACTTCTTGAATGTTGATTTCCACAACTAGTCTATATTTTCATTCCTACAATCTACTTTGAGAATAGTGTAATTTATTTCTTGCAAGAGTAATATAGAACTTTCCTTTCATACAAACTAGAATATATTTCCTTTACCTTCATTTGCTTTCCATCAAGATAGATTATATCTTCTTTGTTGTCATTTTCGTATGTGTGTTTTACATTCTTACAATTACGATAATTTTTTTTCTTTCATTTACATTCCAGCAAATGTAGAATAGGTTTTCTCATTTCTATTTACCTTCTACAACTTAGGACTGGAATATTACCTGTATATTTTCTCATTTTAATTTGTTTCATTATATTATTTCATTTGCATCAAAGGGAGTTAGTCTAGGAAGAGGAAGGTCTCTATTGCACATACAGTGCCACCCCTTATTATTTTGTACACACGTCGGGTTGATAATTAAATTTGAGTCGTCAAGAGTTTTAACATTCTTGTTGCAATACTAAGGGTCCACACTTTATGGCATTGTTGTTGGGGAGGGTTTCAAAGAAAGCACTCACTTGTTCCTTGATTGATTCCTTCTTCCTTTCTCGCATTAATATTTTTTACAAAAACAAAAAATTTCTTTATGCATCTTTAATTTCAGAATAAAACAATTTCATTGCATTAGAATTCTCATTCAAAAGAATTTATAAAAATAGAAAATTATTTATTTGATACCAAAAACCACCCCACTTGATTATGTGCTACATTCGGAACCACTTCTCCATCCAGTTTTGCATGTAGAAGAAGAAGAGGTGGTAGAGAAGTTAGAAGGAGGCATGGAGAAACTCTACTTTGTCATCCCATATCATAAATATATTAACAACCCCTCCTCTTTTAATACAAGTTACAATGCATAATTTCAACCTTCGCATCCACCTATCACCTCACCATTCTATGGTCTTATCCTTCTCAATGGCATGATCCATATTTTCATCAATATTCATGGTCTTATACTCCCCAATAAATCACTCCTCCTTTCCAACCATATCAACACCAATCTCCTCAATGGGGTGATCAATATTTCACTCAACATCCTTAGTATCCTTAATTTCAACATCAATACCATCCACCTCCATTAAAACCACAACCGCAACCACAACTATCTCAAATATCTACTACAACTCAACTACAAGCACAACCATTTCCAAACCCAAACAATAAAGTAAGTTAGCCCACTTACAATGTTGAGGTACACAATTTCTAAACAACTCCTCTTGATCTATGTAAAATTTATATTAGATCAGAAAGAGTATTGCAAAAAATAGATTCTCTTGCTCTCATTGAATAACAACGTCTAATATAGGACAATCTAGAGGAGATTGAAGAATTGTGGGCCAAATTTGATGGAGAGAAGTAATTAGAGCTTGCTATTGAA
Source organism: Pinus taeda (assembly GCA_000404065.3). NCBI lineage: Eukaryota > Viridiplantae > Streptophyta > Pinopsida > Pinales > Pinaceae > Pinus > Pinus taeda. Next base: position 297,745 of record APFE031304253.1, on the reverse strand, counting down.
GAGTTTCTACTATTCCTATCATCAGATCCTTCATGTGTTCAACAGAATAATTGAAAAATAGTAGAAGATTTTAATGACACAAAAGAAGAAGACATACATGATGATCGATATAAGAAATTGAACAAAGGTCATCACAACTATATTGAAAATTAGTTCTAAACAATCCCCTTGAACTATTATTAGCATTATCATAGTCAAAGATGTGAGTCTCTCATATATTCATATATATCAAATCATATCTTGCAAACCTGCAGATGAGTTTATTTGTCATCTTTGTACATACATGGCTCCATTGGTAGTATTTATATGCTTGGGAGAGACTTTCTTTTTCAAGTAGGGTAGGATAGAATAAAAGGAAAAAAAAAGAAGAGGAAAAAAGTAAAATATTAGGTGAAAGCCTCCTTTGAGGTTCTTGATATAGGCTCACTAATTGAAAATGTTTGATGCAATCATTAGGTTGCAAAAAGAGAGAAAAAAACCAAAAACAAAAAAGGAAATAAGATCCTAGGTGAAAACCTCCTCTGAGGTGCCTAGATTGACATGTTAGTTTAAAACCTCAATGAGGCAGCTAGTAGGACTAGGGAAAAAAATATAAAATAATAAAGAAAAAAGTAAAAAGGAAAATAATTTTTTCTCCTAGTATACTTCTTTTTTTGTGTAGGTACTCTCCCACCCACACAAGAAAAAGCAACAAGTCAACAACATAAGGAGAATCTGACCAGAAAAGCAAGCGTCTAGCCAAGGGCAGTCAAACCTAAGATTTTCACCTCTTCTTCCAAGTGCTCTAGCAAGCCCAAGACAAGGTAAATGAATCCCTTTTCATCCTCATAATGTATCCACATGCCATTTCCCACTCATTTCCATTTAATTTTAGCACATTTGGTGCCTTTCCCTCATATGCTATAGAAACTCCTGATATGGTACAGGAAACAACATGTCTTGATAAAAACCTACAACCCACACTTTTTTCTTTACCTTTGAAGGGGAGGAAGGCACCAATAGGATAAAAACAATTTTCCACGCCAGCCCCAAGCATTAAAAAGTGGGTCTCATCACCTTGCATTACATCTAGAAGTTCATTGTGGTCTTATTTACATGCATGTTTTAGAAAAAAGTTACAACAATAGGTCTTTTCACATATTTCATTCTTGGAATGTGTCATTAGCGTTCTAATTTAATTTCTAATCAATACCCCAACTCAAAACCTAGATCTGAATACTTTAAAAATACCATAAAGAAACCATAATAAACTCCATACATTTTAGCTTGTTTCAAAAAATAAAATTATGTCTGGATTTCTTTCACTTTTTGAGCTAAAGGAAGAAACAACCATGTCTCTAATTATCATCCTCATTAATCCAATCAAGAAGAATAGGAATCCCAAGACTTTAAAATATTGACATTTTTGCATGGACTAGTTTCTTGCCTCTCTGCCACAACCACAACTTGACCTTTCCAATCGTCATTTTCCACTGTGTCCACCTACAAATATATCTTACCTAGTCCCCATAAACTACCCACAATGGTCACAAATCCATGAAATGGTGATTTTATGGAGCCTTTATTACTGTTACAAGAAAGTCGGTTTCCCATAGTGAACTTCAAGGGTGAAACAAAGCCACCATTTTCCATCACAAATTGAAGGAATATCCAAGAGGGCCTTGGAATAATCATATTGATCATGAAGGGAATCCAACAATGAGAGGAAGAAGGTTTAGTGGCAATGAAAGAAACATGTAGCCAAAATTTGGAAGCAAACCTCCATGGAGTGAAAAATAAAAGATATCCAACAACACTTATAAACATTCCTCAACTCCAAATTACCATCAAGAAATTACATAGTAGTGTAGGTACAACAAAATTTTAGGAATAGTGAAGAATATTGATCCAAATTGTATATTTATATTGTTTTTCGTCTATCTTGATGCATTGAGAGTGGAAAAAGTGGAGGAATTAGCACACGTGATTGTTTTAACTAGTGGTATCTAATATGGAAAAACAAGGTTTGAAGCCTTACGAGATAATTTTGAGGCATAAACTGACGTTTATTGGGGGGGGGGGGGGGGCATTTATCCCTTTAGAATCACATCTTCTCGTGATTTTCTACACATAGAGACCTTTCTGATAATTCAGTAATCATGTCAATTGGAGTTTGTATGCTAATGTTATGCCACTCCAAAGTTGTCCTTCATATTTTCACCACCATCCTTTGAGAGGATGTAGTGTCAACACCCATTATTGATGGAAAATGGGCTAGCCAAGTGTTCTTTTATGTAAACGATCTATAAGATTCTATATTTTAACTCTTGGTAAGAGTTCATATAGTCAAACTTAACGACTAGTAGGATATTAGGTTTTGCTATAACCAGGCCACTAGGAGGATGAGGCATTCGATTTATTTTGAGATAATTTTGTTCCATAAATAATAAAATGCAGCCAAGAGATATAGGAGGTAGAGCACAAAGATATCACTATACACTGTAGTGTCCCACAGGCCATAGGCCTTATTTCTTTGTACCTGCTATTGAGTGCAGCAATTACACTTAAGAAAACTCCTCAACACTTAATTTTTCAACCCAAGGGATCCGCAAACTTAGAGACAAAGAATAGGCAATGCCAAAGATTGTATGAATCTTCCTAATATAAATCCCTACTTTCATTAAAGCGTAGATTACAGAATCAAATTAAAAAGAGAAAACGGCAACTTGAACCATCAAAATAATCTAAGACTGGAATAAGGAAGAATGCATTTGCAAGAGGAAATTAAAGATAAAGGGAAATCACTCTAGATAATTATTGTTTAACTACTGAGTGTGTGTTTTTCTTTAGTAGAGACACTTAGCAGTCTCATCATATGGGCCCTTAAACCTACTCGTTTAGAGATTTCCTTCTTGCACTAATCTATCCTATACTATCGCAGTCTGCTTGCACTAGTGCAGGAACAGAGATTTATGCAGAAGGTATAAATGGTGTCTTTACTAAAGGCTTTTTAATTCATACAAGGGCTTTAACTTTTCCAAGTTCAAAGCACTCAGACCTCGTGGCAGGAAACTAGTTCTTGCACCGAATCAGAGCTTCCTGCATTTAGCATTTAATTCTTAAAATGAGTGCTTAAATATTTCAAGTGCTATTATACTATTAAATAAAATTGCACACATAAAAAGTGAATGTTTCTGATCTTGACAGAGTGCAGGAATAAAGAAACAATCAATATAAATTTATCCTATCATAACCATTGAATGAAAGAAAGAAGATTGCAGGAAGTAGACTAAGAAGGCTTGCTACATCACACCAACGTGCATTGGTGTAGGTTCATTTCTCCTGCTTGGACCAGCCGAGGAAAACCAATCAAACAAAATTATAGAAAAGGATATATCACACCAACGTGCACTGGTACAGGATTATTTCTCCTTCTTGGACTAGGTAAAGAAAACCAATCAAATATAATTGCAGAAAAGGAGATATCACACCAACGTGCACTTGTGTAGGGTTATTTCTCTTGCTTGGACCAGGCGGAAGAAAACCAAAATGAAAACAATTGTAGGAAAGGAAATTTATCTACTTCACACAACGGATCCACTTTCACTCAGACATGAATGCATGTGCTTAAAATTAAATTACACTTGACAATGTAAACACAAATTACAGGAAAATAGAAAATGGGGTAAACATGCTAGGTTGGCTGGCCCTAGCCAACCAACGCATTTCCCCTTTAAATTAAAAATCCTACTTGGTACCTTAATCAATTCATTAGCTCAAAGACAGAAACAAAATTTGTAAAACATGAGGCAGAGCTCCCTTTTATTAATTCATTAAGGCAAGTACATACGTTAATAAAACATCCAACCTAGATTCGGGCGATAAAAAATTACAACAACCTGTTACTGCCTCTCTAGCTATCTCTTTGTTCTATCAAAAACTTCCCTTAGTGCTATTTAAATTCTACATTATATAGATCTTTGGCCAAAGGCAAAAATAGATCATTCAACCGATTACATAACCAAACACAGAATTTAGCTTTTCGGCCTTCAAAATTAGACAGTTAGCAAAACTAGTCGTAGCCAATATCTAGCTTTTGTCCTTCACAGATTTGATCTTGGCTACCTTTGGATCAATCTTGCTATCATGGTTGAAGGTGCTTTAAATGAGGCAGTGATCAAGGAGGTTCATATCTATTGCAAGGATTTGTTGTACTCGCGATGGTCCAAGATCCGATATTGTAGTAGTATCAATGGTCACGGTAAGTAATCTAACTACCAAATAAACATTGGAGATATTGATAAGTTAAAAAGAGTAATTAAAATTAATAAATAATGTAATAAATGATTAATTAATGTTAAGTTAAATTAAAAGTATGAAAAATAAATTTTATACAAAATATGTCACCATGCTTGGACTGGTGCAAGATGAGGGTGTATAAAAGAGGTAAAATAGTGAAAAATGGTTATGATTTAGGAAGGGACAAATGGAAAAAAGAGAGAAAATTAGGGGGCTAAAATCCTCCCATTCCTAAGCTGTTGTGTGTCCTCACACAACTCTTTACCTTTGCAAAAAATCTTCAAACCTTTGAGCATTCCAGCTCAATCCTGCTCTGACATACTGACATCGGCATGTAATGTTTCAGACTTCTTTTTTTTAATGCTCTTTAGTTTCTTTATCACCTTTTTAAGTCGCTTGAAACATCGCGCGACTTGGTACTTCCAAACTCTAACTTCTCTTTTCTTTTTTTGGATCTCTGTAGTTGATTCTTCTTTACTCTGTTCTTTATCCTCCTGCCCTTTAGCTATGACCTGTTCTAAGTTCTGCACTTGAAGCTCTAGTTCAACTATCTGAGATGCAGGAGTTACCAAATATTATTCTTCTTTCGTCTCGACAGGGGTTGTGTCTTCCTTAAGGGCCTTAGTATCCCTCATGGTTACATTAGGAAATTCTTCGTCTTTTGGTTCTTCTTCTTGCATTGGTGCAGAAGGAGATTCAATGTCCTATGAGGATTATGGTTCTTTAACTACACCAGATTCTTCATTATTTTTTCTAGGACCTTTTAATGAAATTGGGCAACAGAGTGTCATCTTCGACATCTACAGATTTTACTACATCTGCAAGGACTGAAAAGTTGCCTTCTTTGGGGGTCTATGCCTGTACTCGTGGTGTACAACGAGTCTCTTGAACAGTTGCACTAGTTGTCTTCTTATTTGGAGATGGGGCCCTTTCTTCTTTTGATTTTTTAGGTCGTTTCCATTTTGCATTGGTGCAAGAAGGACTCCCCTTTACATTCTTACTTGGACCCCTACTTGTGCTAGTGGGGTCCTCTATCTCCTTTCCAACAGCTATCCTTTTATGTAGCTATTTTAACAGCGCCTCCCAGGTCATGCCTTTAACTTCTAATTTTTTCTGGACCAAAATATTTATCAAGCCATGGTGATATAACTTCTTTTCGACCTGGTCTACCCGTCTATCCCACACACCCTTTTCCATTTTTTCCAAGCTCTTTAAAAAAAAGTAGGGGAAGTTAAGCCTCCACCAGATGTGTCAGGCTGCTTCAAAATGCTGCAACATCCTAAAATGGTACACAAAAGTGCGGGTGTACCGTCCCTCACAGGTTACAAATTTTTGTAGGATGAAAAGGAGGTCCTATCACTGTCTTAGTAGGGCACTGTGTGGAAGTCCTTCCTTCCAATCTACCTTCATCTTCTTGTCGACAATGAAATGTTATCATCGCTTCCTTTCTACTTTTTGATTTTTAAACCACTGCTCACCAGTATTTTCCAAGCGTGTCGCTGCTGCTATAAACTCTTCCGTAACCTCAAAATTTAGAGGCCCAATTTTTACTCAGCCATTTTTGAAACTTCTGGAAAACTGTAAGGCCACTTCACTGCTGTGCCCATCAAACTTTTGCAATAATTGAAAAAATCCCGAGTCTTGCAATAGTGTAAGACTATTTTGATACTCAACAGTCTGTTCTACCCTACTGAGAGATGAAGGTTCGCTTTGAACAGGCGGCATCACTACTTAACTCTTATTAATAGTTGAGAATTTACATGCAACACTAGGAAAATTGGTTCTTATAGATAGGGATCCAACCATCCACCATCCCTTCCATCTTATCACCCATTCATTCCACTGAAACAGTCGTGGATGCGTGACATCTTTGAGGTAATCATTATGAGTGAAGGACGTCGAGGATTATGGCGGAATGGGGCAATTATATCCAAGCAACAGTGAGACACTTCCGCACTCCTTCATAATTCAAAAATAAATTAGCATTTATTACAAAATGATCATGATTCTTAACTTAAAAACACCTTGTACTTTAAATAATTTTCTCCTAGTTTATATGATAGCACAAGTACTCATTGACTAAGTAACAAGACTTATTATAAACATTCATGATGACAACTTTCCTATGACATATGCTATGAAAAGAACAAATTGTATTATGTTTTTGACAGGCTGTATGCTTCCACCGGTCTGCTTGCACCACTTAAACTATGCTATTCTACTAGTACCATTATGCTTGCATTATTATATAGGATGACATGCTTGCACTAGTGCAAGCATAATATCTGGAAAAAAAAGAACAGGGAGTTTAAGTAAAATATGGGTTGGACTTCCAACATGGCTTCCTCAAATTATACTGGAAATTTGCTTCACCCTTTCTTGATGCTTCAGAGCATATCCTTTTGCTCTTTGTGCGCGAAATCCTACAATGAATTCATAAGGGAACAAAGAAGTGGGAAAAGGGAAATTTTAGAATGGGAAGGAATTCTGTTACAAGGATTCCAGGAATAGTACGACAAGAGCGGATACGCAGAAGTGGGATAGGGAAAAAAATTCAAGGGTAAAGTGGGGTTTTTATGAAACAGACAGGGTAAATTCAGAAGAATATGGGAAGGTTAATCATTCTGGGATTGAAGAAGAAAATTGAGGGAATATTACAAAAGTGGAATATGAAGAAAGGCAGAAAATTCTCTGGAAGGTCTACCTGCACTGGTGCAAGAAAAAATAACTGTAGTGAAAATTAAGCGTTACTTGAATAAAAATATCCATGCTAATTACCCCAATTGTATAAAGTTTGGTTCTGCTAAACGTACTTTTACTTGGTGGTCACTATCATATCTAAAGGTTAAGCAACATTCTCTTTTTATTATAAATTTTTGGTCTTCCTAGTTCCAAGTTGGTTTTCAGGTTGATCCTTCTGCAATCATGTCAACAAACTGATTTTCATAATTATAGGAAAATGTTTTTCTTTCTTTACTTTTTTGAAAAAAAATTGTATTATTTTTTTTTTAAGAAGAAGAAAAATTCATGTTTTCAAAAGGTTGGTATTACCATTCACCACTACTGTCCCAAATTTCTGTTGGACTTGTTGTGTAAAATCTTTCCTAGAATGTGGCTGAAAATACTTCTTTAATCTGTGTCCATTTACCAAGAATACTAAATTTTTTCCATCAATAGTTTTAACTTCTACTACTCCATTCTCGAAAACTTGGATCACATGATAACGTCCCATCCAACGTGTATGGAATTTCCCTTTAAAAATTTTAAATCTAGAATCATAAAGGAGCACCCAATCACCTTGTTGGAATTGCTTTTTCTAAATAGACTTGTCATGCCACCTTTTGTGTTGCTATTGAATTAGTATGTTCTACTGAACAACATCCCTATGAAATTCATCTAACTCATTTAATTGGAGAAGACGCTATTGTTGTGCCTCAGAGAGATCTAGTGCTAACTGAATTGTAGTTCTGAATGTTTGTATCTAGAATTCAATCGGTAACAAAACCTGTTTGCCATATACAAGCTCATATGGTGTATGTCCCATTGTATTTCTCCAAATGGTTTTGTATGCCCACAAAGCTTCTAGTAATCTTCCAGCCCAGTATTTCTGATGCATATTTATTCTCTTTGTAAGAATAGACTCAATCACTTTGTTTGTGGATTCCACCTAGCCATCTTCTTGCGGGTGATATGGCTTGGATTTCCTATGCTGAATCTTGTATTGCTCCATCACACCCTGTACCACACTAGAAATAAACTGCGGACCATTGTCAGGCACACCAAATCTAGTAAAGATTTTAGTAAAAAGAAAATCAACAAAAAAAATTTCTGTAGCAAAGGAAATAGCTTTAGCTTCTACCCATTTTGTAACAAAATCTATACAAACCAAGATATGCATTTTACTTAATGACGTTGGATTTATTGGCACTATAAAATCAATAGCCCATTTTTCAAACAACTCAATCATAACTTGGGGGCATAAAGGAATTTCATTGGTTTGATTAGGCTAGCCCACTCATTGACAGCTATCACATTGCCTAACATATTGTTTGCCATCCTTAAACAAGGAAGGCCAAAAGTAACTAGCACACAATACTTTATATGCAATTTGCTTATCAGTGAAGTGGCCTCCACAGTGTTCATCATGAGCAAATTTCAATATCTCAAACATGTACACCTACATGTTACACAGAAATATCATCACCATGACTATTTGCATTTAGTATGGGTCTATCATCACTTATACTATCCTCCTAAGCAAGTCTTAGACCTCAACTCTTCTTATCAAGCTTTGAAAATGAAAGAAAGACATTAAAAAATAATAAAGCTTTGGTTCCGCACTTTCTCTCACTTTTACCTGCGGGCTCGCACCCTTTGTTCATGTTACCTGCATATCTGCATGCTCTGTCTATAAAGGGGTGGGCGCGTACCCCTGTGAAAGTCAAAAAGGCGCAAGTTTATTCTAAAAAACTCACTTTGGGTTAATTCTAGATGATTCTAAAAGGAATTTTGACGTGGATTGTTCCCTCCAAGGTGGCTCATGCATCCCAAAAGAGAAGGAGCTAATCCCTTGATAGGAGGAGCTATCCCTTTGAAGCAGGGCTTTATTCGTTTGAAGGAGGACCCAGTGACTTCCCTCCATTGCACTATAAATTAAGGCATTGGGTTAGTTGCTGGAGAGGTTAGAAGCTGAACATTTTTAAGGGGAAATGCTGATGGAATTAAGACTTCCTAGTTAAGCTTGAGAGGAGAGATCACATACCTTTTGGCTTCATTGGGAAGTGAGTGAAACTTGTCAAAGTAGAGGAGAGTTCTTGTTGGACCCTGGGAGGAGCTTGTACAACATCAAGGCACAGGTTGTAAAGTTCTTCTTTGATTTTAATTAATACAATCAGATTCATTTTTCTCAACAAATTGTCTTATGTGGTTTGTTTCATAAATTCCTTGATCAATATGATGGATATGCTTTATGAAATTGGCTTTTCAGGTACTATTTAATTTGTTTTCTTGTTTGTGTTTGCAGACTTGCTACAAGGGAGCTCATTTGGATCAAAGGAGTGAGGATTCCACAAACTTTCATTGGACCCAAGGTAGGCCTAAAACACTTGTTTGCCTTTATTTTTAATTGCATATTTATAGAAAGATAGTTTTTTATTGGCTTGCTTGTCACTAGATATCTTTAGATACTAGGAAGGTCGAGCTTGTCCGCAAAATCGACTCATTCTGTGTGACAAAATGGTGACTCCGTTGGGGATCGAACCAAGAATCTCTGGTTTCGCATTTTGTGTGATGCGCTCTAGCAGTTATGCTTAGGGGGCATCAAGCACAGTTTTCTCTCTATTTCAAGCTTGTGTAAAAATGAAACTACTTTGAAGCATAGTTTTTCTCTGTTTCAAGATTTTGTAAAAATGAAACCTATCTCGAGTCAATTTCAGTTATTTTCAAGACTCGTTAAACTCATGAAAATCCCGAGATTATTTTGCTATCTTTCATTCTCGTAAAAAAAATGAAAATGCCGAGTTCTTTCCGTCTTTTCCTGCTCGTAAATTAAAATTGAAAGTCGGCCATATGAGTACATTTTTATCATTTTTTCAAACTCATAAAAACTTACGAAAAAGTGAAAACCATGAGTACATTTTTATCATTTTTTCGAACTCGTTAAAACTTACGAAAAATTGAAACCAGAGTCACCTTTTAAGCCCTTTTCTGACTCCTAAAACATGAAAAGATTGCCGAGTTTCTCTTTTAAACTCGTTAAAATGGAATTAAAAGACAGTCGATTTACAGCTCTTTTTCGACCGTAAAAACATAAAAAAATCGCCGGATTTTTGTCGTTTCAAATTCAATATTGGTTATAAAATGACGTGTCCTTGGTCGCTTTTTTACTTTTTCGGATCAAAGACTCTAAAACGAAAAGTACTCCTTGGTCGTAAAAGATCAAGCGGTTCTCTCAAGTATTATTTTATACTTTTTCGAGCTTGGGAGACACAAATTTACGAACAAGTTCAACCTGGAGTCTTCTTAAGTTTTTCAGACTCTCTAAAATTGAAAAACGCCGAGTTTCTCCTATACTGGACTTGTTAAAATTTCATAGTAAAGGACTTGTTCAATTACAAACAGGAATGGACCACTCCTTCTTAGGGTTCAAATCAAAACTAAGTTGGACTCATCCGAAGAATGAGCTTATAATCAAGCATATGTTATCCTCCTCAAGCTTGTAAAAAATAAAGAGGTACTTGCTAGAAATGGTGGGGGAAAAGAGAGAAGAATGAGCCTATTTGTTATCCTTTGTCTCAGAAGAAACCTTCTCACCACTCTTGAACACGACACTTTTCATTCACTTGGGTTGGGAAATCTCTTGCCTCACAGTTGATCAAACCACATTGAAATTCTTCAGCCAGGTTCCGGGTATTAACTTTGAGTCATTCATCACCAAGCCATTTGTTGTGTCGTTATGTGTTCAAGAGGTCTGCAAACAAAACATTGAACTGCAAAATACCTGTCATCCATTTTGACCATCCCTGAGTTAGTCCTTAACAACAACATTTCTTCAACTTGAACTATGATTTCGTGTTGTGGGCTTGCCTGTGATGGGTTGCTTTCTATCGACATCAGCACATTATCTAGAGAGATGACTTAGAAATCGTCAGTACCTTGAAGTCTGTATGCATCAATGGCAGGTTTCTCGCGTTTGACGTCAGTTTACATCATTGACTTTTGATCGAAGGACTCCGTGAAATGTTCGACATCAACTCATTCATTCACATCTCATGGATTGTACTGGGTACTTTGAGAACCATTGACATCACTTCAGTTTTTTTTGCATTTTGTTACGATTTTAGGTCGAGTCTTTCAAATGATCTCGTAACTCAACCTTGATTTCATCCAACTAGTTGAATGAAATGAAGCTGGGGGGCATGCGCTCTAGTAGTTATGCTTAGGGGGCATCAAGCATAGTTTTCTCTCTGTTTCAAGCTTGTGTAAAAATGAAACTACTTCGAAGCATAGTTTTTCTTTGTTTCAAGCTTT
>APFE031304253.1:234353-286418 GCA_000404065.3 Pinus taeda | reverse complement strand
GAAACCTATCTTGAGTCAATTTCAGTTATTTTCAAGACTCGTTAAACTCATGAAAATCCCGAGATTATTTTGCTATCTTTCATTCTCATAAAACAAATGAAAATGCTGAGTTCTTTCCGTCTTTTCCTGCTCGTAAATTAAATTGAAAGTCGGCCATATGAGTACATTTTTATCATTCTTTTCGAACTCATTAAAACTTACGAAAAATGAAAACCATGAGTACATTTTTATCATTATTTTGAACTCGTTAAAACTTACGAAAAAGTGAAACCTTAGAGTCACCTTTAAGCTCTTTTTTGACTCCTAAAACATGAAAAGATTGCCGAGTTTTTCTTTTTAAACTCGTTAAAACAGAACTAAAAATTCATTCCTCTTACAGCCCCTTTCTGACCGTAAAAACACGAAAATATTGACGGATTTTTGTCATTTCAAATTCGATATTGATCATGAAACGACGTGTCATTGATCGATTTTTTACTTTTTCAGATCAGAGGCACTAATTACGAAAAGTACTCCTTGGTCGTAAAGATCAATCGACTCTCTCAAGTATTATTTTATACTTTTTCAGGCTTGGGAGACACAAATTTATGAAAAAGGTAAACCCTGGATTCTTCTTAAGTTTTTCAAACTCTCTAAAATTGAAAAACGCCGAGTTTCTCCTATACTGGACTCATTAAATTTTGACAGTAAAGGACATGTTCGATTACAAACAGGAACAGACCACTCCTTCTTAGGGTTCAAGTTTAAACTAAGTTGGACTCATCCAAAGGATGAGCTTATAATCAAGCACATGTTATCCTCCTCAAGCTTGAAAAAAATAAAGAGGTACTTGCCAGAAATGGTGGGGGAAAAGAGAGAAAAATGAGTTTGTTTGTCATACTTTGTAACCACTCTTGAACACGACACTTTCATTCACTTGGGTTGGGAAATCCTTTGCCTAATAGTTGATCAAACCAATTGAAAGAATTCAACCAGTTTTTGGGTATTAACTTTGGGTCAGTTGTCACCGAACCATCTGTCATGTCGTTATGTGTTCAAGAAGTCAGTGCAAATAAGCCATTCATCTACAAAATATCTATCTTCCATCTTGACCATCCCTGAGTCAGTCCTTGCAACTAAATTTCTTCAAACTTGATCTATGATTTCGCATTGTAGGCTTGCCTACGACGGATCGCTTTCTATCGACTTCAGCTCTTTATCTAGAAATATGATCTAGAAATCGCCAGTACCTTGGGATCTGCATGCCTCAATGGAAAGTTTCTCGCCTTCGACGATAGCTTGCATCATTGACCTTCGATCAAAGGATTCCGTGACATGTTTGACATCAACACATTTAATCACATCTCATGGATTGTACTTAGTACTTTGAGAACCATTGACATTATTGGCGGTTTCTCTCCCACTTGTTAACAATTTACATCATTGACTGGTAATTAAGTGGTTTCTACCATGTTCGACTTCGACACATTCATTTGCATTGATAGAATCGTACTATTTTGGGAAGTAGAAATGAAGACCCTGGATCTAGTTTCCACCATCCAGGTTGCGAGGAATTTTGTATTCATTATACTATGGACTATTCATAAACAGATCGTTGCGTCCATACTGTGTCTACATGTGCCTATTCTTCTGATGTATTACAAGATCATTCCTATATCAGAGCAGTAGTTAGTTTTTTAGTTAGTTTTGATCTGAGTATGGGAATGCCTACCTCAGCGATGATATGATCTCATATACATATTTTGCATTGAATGTTTTTACAGGTTCCAACCGGGCTCTCCACAAGATGATCCCCAAAATGATAAGGTACTTCACTCTTCCTAAATGATAAATGAAATCTTCTTCTACTACAGACTTCGCACTTTAGGGGGCAATCTGTTACACAGAAATATCGTCACCATGACTATTTGCAGTCAGTATGGGTCTATCATCACTTATACTATCCTCCTAAGAAAGTCTCCGACCTCAGCTCTTCTTGTCATGCTTTGAAAATGAGAGAAAGACATTAAAAATCAATAAAGCTCTGGTTCCGCACTTTCTCTCACTTTTACCTGCGAGTTCGCACCCTTTGTTCATGTTACCTGTGTATCTACACGCTCTGTCTGTAAAGGGGTGGGTGCGTACCTCTGTGAAAGGAAAAAAGGCACAAGTTTATTCTAAAAAACTCACTTTGGGTTAATTCTAGAGGATTCTAGAAGGAATTTTGACGTGGATTGTTCGCTCCAAGGTGGTTCATGCATCCCAAAAGAGAAGGAGCTAATCCCTTGATAGGACGAGCTATCCCTTTGAACGAGGGCTTTATCCCTTTGAAGGAGGACCTAGTAACTTCCCTCCATTGCAATATAAATTAAGGCATTGGGTTAGTTTCTGGGGAGGTTAGAAGCTGAACATTTTTAAGGGTAAATGTTGATGGAATTAACACTTCCTAGTTAAGCTTGAGAGGACAGATCACATACTTTTTAGCTTCATTGGGAAGTGAGTGAAACTTGTCAAAGTAGAGGAGACTTCTTACTGGACCCTGGAAGGAGCTTATACAACATCAAGGCACAGGTTGTAAAGTTCTTCTTTGATTTGAATTAATACAATCAGATTCATTTTTCTCAACAAATTGTCTTATGTTGTTTGTTTCATAAATTCCTTGATCATTATGATGGATATGCTTTATGACATTGGCTTTTCAGGTATTATTTAATTTTTTTTCTTGTTTGTGTTTGCAGACTTGCTACAAGGGAGCTCATTTGGATCAAAGGAGCGAGGCTTCCACAAACTTGCATTGGACCCAAGGTAGGTCTAAAACACATGTTTGCCTTTGTTTTTAATTGCATATTTAGAGAAAGATAGTTTTTGATTGGCTTGCTTGTCACTAGATATCTTTAGATACTAGGAAGGTCGAGCTTGTCCGGAAAATCGACTCATTCTGTGTGAACACTACGGATAATCAAATCCAGACCAGTGTAAAAGAGATCTCCTTGAATGCATGAGTATGCAACACTTTTCTAATTTAATAATATTACACTTTTCAATACAAGACAAGTGGGGTGGTGTTTTCCCAATAACGAAGTAATTAGCAATGTAAGATAACCACGGAGAATCTGTTGACATAGAAAAAAGATGTTCATCCGAAAAATCATCATTAATAGGAGTCGCTTCCCCAGGATTATCTAATCTAGAAAAAAAATCTGCTACAACATTAGATTTTCCTGGTCTATCAACAATAGTAATATTAAATTCCTGTAACAATAGTAACCACGTAGCCACTCTACCTCTAGTCAATGGTTTGTTCATCAAATATTTAATCGTGAAATGATTAGTATGTACAAATACTTCATATCCTGTAATATAGTGCCTGAACTTATTAATTGCAAAAATTACAGCTAAAAACTCTTTCTCTATAGCTTTATAATTTAATTCAGTTGAAGACAAATTTTTATTAATATAATAAATAGCATAGGATTGCTTATTTTCCTCTTGTCCTAAAGCTATGCCAATAGCCAAATTTGAAGCATAAGAGGAAATGTGAAAAGGCAGGGACCAGTTAGGACCTCTCAAAACTGGTGCATGTACTCACTTTTCCTTCAATGTTTCAAAAGACTATTGGCAAGCTATGGTCCAAGAAAATTCACTATCCTTAGCTAGAGGTCAGAAAAGAGGGGTAGCAATCTTATAAAAATTTTCAATGAATCTTCTATAGTAACCAGCATGTCCTAAAAAAACCTCTTACTTCCCTTTGAATTTTGGGTGCAGGAAGATGCAAAATGATTTCAATCTTTGCAGGATCAACCTGGATACCTTTACTAGAGATCAAATGGCCAAGTACCACTCCTGCTTTCCACATTAATCTACATTTCTTGTCACTCAAGGTGAGATGGGCTTCCTGATAATGAACAAGTACTCTCTCTAGATTTTTGAGAGCTTCTTGAAAAGAATCGCCAAACATAGAAAAGTCATCCATATAAATTTCTACAAATTCTAGATCAACAAAAATGGCCAGGACTACCCTTTGAAAGGTAGCTGGGGCATTACATAAACCAAAGGGAAGAAATTTATAAGAAAATGTACCCCATAGACATGTAAAAGTAGTTTTATCCTAATCTTTAGGTGCAATCTGTATCTAGTTATAGCCACTAAAGCCATCCAAAGAAGAAAAATATTTCTTTCCTGCAAGGGTATCAAGCACCTTGTCAATAAAATGGAGAGGGAAATAATATTTGAGAGTGGCTTTGTTTAATTCTTGATAATAAATACAAACATGTCATTTTCCATCTTTCTTAGGTACTCGCACTAATGGAGAGACCCACTGACTGTCGGAAATAGGATAGATAAAATCGACATCCAAGATTTTTTGTATTTCTTCCTTCACGATATCTCTTAGAGATGGATTCAATTGCCTTTGGGGTTGTTGGGCAGGTTAGGTTCCTTCCTGAATATAGATATGATGTGTGTAAGTTTTAGGAGGAATACCCTTCATATCTTCATAGCCCCAAGTAAAGGCACTAAGATGGTTTTGCAACAAATTCACAAGCTGCTTATGCTGAGATGAGTTCAAATATGAACTAATATGCAAGGATTTACTAGGGATAATCTCAACAAGAGTAGTATCAGGCTCAGGAGTACTCAAGGGAATGGTCAAATGTAGTGGTACAGAAGAATCAGAATCATGATTAGCTTGAAAATCTAGGCTGAAAATCTGGCTCAATCGCTCAAAATTAGGCATATATTCTAGATTATTTAGGAAATCTTGAATCTCATCTTCTTGTGAAGACCCAGTATAATGATGGATAAGGGAAATGGGCTAAGTTTCCTCATCACGGACTTGATCCAACCATAAATTATCTCTAAGGTCCTGAATGGATCTAGCAGTGGGGTATAAGGTAACTTTCTTCCTAGAATCTCCATATGAAATATACATATCATCGGAACGACATCCAATATATGCATCGGCTGTAGCAAGCCGTGGTCGACCTAAGGTCAAGGGATGTCCTCCTATTAGTTTCTTTGGATGAAGCACAATGAAATCAATAGGATATTCCTTAGAATCTAATGAGATGATCACATCATCCAATACTCCTTCTAGCTTAATTTTAGATCTATCTACTAATTCAAGCACAATGGGAGTAGGGCAAAGATGAGATAACCGAAGTTGATCCATGGTTTTCTTAGTCATGACATTAATGGCTGACCCCAAGTCTATAAGAACATTAGAGACAAGGACATCACCAATCTGAACTGAGACAACAGGGTTTCCGAGATCAGTATATTTTTCCATAGACACACATCCCATCATCAACCTTGCTGCCCTACCAACAAATTGAATGGTTTGGTGTTCCAATCTCTTCCTCCTGGGTTTCTTGAGACAGATTTCCTTAATAGTATTGGTACAAATGGGGATATATTTGATGGCTTGAAGCAAATGTATCTTAATGAAAATATTCTGAAGCTCTAATGCCAAGCTAGTCTTAGAAATAGCCTCACTTATTTCCATTACTAGCCTCACTAGGAAGGGAGGCTGGTTGGAAGAATATGGAAAAGATTCAGAGGGTAAGGGTTGCTTAGTGATATCTTTCGTAGAATGGTTAAGAGTTTCCTCTTCTCCTTTCTCTTCAACAATCAGTATAGGTTGCTTTTGATTTTCTAATGTTACAGTCCTTCCTGATCTTAATTGAATATCATGAACCCTAGCTGGAATAGACTGGTAATCGAATGGTCAAGGTGGTTTTCTTACATAGATCATTTGCACTGCTTTATTATTGTTAGGATTGGGCATAGGTTGAGCAGGCAACTGAGGAGGTCGAAAAGGTGGACGTAAAGGCAACGATGGAGTATACTGACTCGAAAGATGAGGCATTAGATAAGTTGTATGCATAGATGGATATGAATGCATAGGTGGCTGGTAGGAATATGGAGAATGAGTTGGCCCTCTCCAACCTTGCTGTCATGGTTGAGAAGGTTGCCCATGTTGATATTGATTCCCATACTGCAAGTGCCAGTTAGTGCTAAGATAAGAATATGCATGTGAATTATAACCAAAATAGTGTGAAGAAAATTCAGGAGCCATACCTGCACCTACCTGAGGCCAATTCCTTCTTTCTCCCATAGCATACAAGTATTCAGCTTCAGGTTGTCCCACTATAAATACAGCTTTAAGTCCTAGTACTATAGATGGACATGGTCTTCTACAAAAATAACACACTTATTATTTTCTTCCAAATTAAGAGGACACTCTTTAGGAGGATGCTTGTCTCTACATTTAGGAAAGAAAATACATAATGGCTCTTGTTCCTTCATGAATTTTTGCTGAAATTTTAAAGAGTCCAACTATTTGGTAATAGTATTCATTATATCAATTTTGATGTTTTCAATTTTATAATCATAGCATCAGTAGATTCGTTTTTTATATTTCTATTTTGACTTCCTGTACTAGATCTATATTGATTTCTTGAAAATTTCCTGCATAATTCACAAATTTGTTCAAAACTTTGCTGAGAAATATCACCTTGTCTTAATAGATTTAAATTATTTCTAGCATTATCAGTAAGTCCTCTTAAGAACAAGTTTCTAATAGTATTGGGTTCAAGCATAAGTTTCGACCTTTGTAGAATATACAGAAACCCTTCTAGGTAATCTTCAATAGTTTCATCATCATCCTGTATGATTGTAAAAATGTCATCCTGCATGTCCCAAGTTTTGCAATATTCTTGATATTTAGACAAAACACTCTCTTCATCTAATCCTAAGAGGTTATAGTGTTTCCTCCTAACCCCATAAACCAACGTAAAGATGAGTCCTTGAGAGTAATAGGAAATAACCTTAAGTTCTGAGCGTCCTTTGAATAATCATAACTTCTACACAGAATATCAAACTCGAATAGAAAAGAGTCAGGATCTTCATGAACTTTATGATGAAAATGAGGGAGAGATGATGGTGGAATATTATTCATTTGCACCATAGTATCATGGTCCATAATTTGAAACACAAAAGTGGATTGTTCTCCACTTACCTGGTTTTCACTAGTCCCTTCCACATGATCTTCATGGTCTGCCATTGTTTCCCTTTTACTTGAACCACTCTGAATAGGTTGAACCACACCTGTGCTATTGTCACTAGAATCCAGGTGGATTGTTCTCGTGTGATGGGTTTGAATTGGATTGGGCTTCCTTCTTATAAAAGGAGACCCAATATGAGAATTTTTTTCAGAATTCTTTTGGCCCTTAGTGGGATTTGAACCCTTACCATTTCTAGGCATTCATTTCAAAAAAAGAAAGAAAAATAACAAACAAATTCTAATAAAAATGTTGTTAGAAATCAATTAACACCAATAAAATTCCTTCAAAGAAGATTTTCCAAACAATATTACAAAAATAAAGGAAAAATTACCTCTATTGTATAATCAAAAAATTCTTACCAAATCAAATCGCCTCCCTGGCAACGACACCAAAATGTTAAGTGCAAGAATTACACTTAAGAAAACTCCTCAACACTTAGTTTTTCAACTGGGGGGATTCGTAAACTTAGAGGCAAAGCAAAGGTAATGCCAGAGATGGTATGAATCTTCCTCATAAAAATCCCTACTTTCTTTAAAGGAAGGATTGCAAAATCAAATTAAAAATAGGAAAAGGCAGCTTGAACAATTAAAATAATCTAAGACTGGAACAAGGAAGAATGCATTTACAAAAGGGAATTAAAGATAAAAGGAAATAACTCTAGCTAATTATTGTTTAACTACTGAGTGTGTGTTTTTCTTTAGCGGAGACACTTAGCAGTCTCATCAGATGGGCCCTTAAACCTGCTCCTTTAGAGATTTCCTTCTTGCACTAATCTTCCCTGTACTATCGCAGTCTGCTTGCACTCATGTAGGAGCAAAGATTTATGCAGAAGGTATAAATGGTTTCTTTACTAAAGGCTTTTTACTTCCTACAAGGGCTTGAACTTTTCCGGGTTCAAAGCACTTAGACCCCATGGAAAGAAACTAGTTCTTGCACCAGATCTGAGTTTCATGGATTTCGCATTTAATTCTTAAAATGAGTGCTTAATTATTGCAAGTGCTATTATACTGTTAAATCAAATTGCACACATAAAAGGTGAATGTTTCTGATCTTGACAGAGTGAAAGAATAAATAAACAATCAATATACATTTGTTCTGTCATAAGCATTGAATGAAATAAAGAAGATTATGGGAAGTAGACTAAGAAGGCTTGCTGCATCACACCAATGTGTATTGGTGCAAGTTCATTTCTCCTGCTTGGACCAGGCGGGGAAAACCAATCAAACAGAATTGCAAAAAAGGATATATCACACCAACGTGTACTGGTGTAGGGTTATTTCTCCAGCTTGGACCAGACGAGAAAAACCAATGAAAAAGAATTGCAGAAAAGGAGATATCACACCAACGTGCACTAGTTCAAGGTTGTTTCTTCTCCTTGGACTAGGTGGAGGAAAACCAATTTGAAATCAAGTGCAGGAAAGGAAATTTATCTACTTCACACAACGGATCCACTTTCACTCAGACGAGAATGCATGTGCTTAAAATTAAATCACACTTGACAATGTAAACACAAATTACAGGAAAACAAAAAATGGGGTAAATGTGTTTGGTTGGTTGGGCCCTAGCCAACCAGCACGTTTCCCCTTTAAATAAAAATGTTGCTCAGTACCTTAATCAATACATCATATCAAACACAGAAACACAATTTCTGAAATGAGAGGCGAAGCTCCCTTTTATTAATTCAATGAGGCAAGTACATATGTCAATACATTGTCTAGCCCAGATTTGGGCGATAACAAAATACAACAACCTGTTACCACCTCTCTAGTTGTGGCTCTGTTCTATCAAAAATTTCCCTTAGTCCTATTTACATTCTACATTATGTAGATCTTTGGCCAAAGGCCAAAATAGATCATTCAATCGATTACATAACCAAATGCAGAATTTAGTTTTTCGGCCTTCAAAATTAGATAGTTAGAAAAACTGACCGTAGCCAATCTCCAGCTTTCATCCTTCACAAATTTGATCTCAGTTGCCTTTGGATTGATCTTGTTATCGTGGTTGAAGCTACTCAAAATGGGGCGGTGATCAAGGAAGTTCAGATCTGCTGCAAGGATTTGTTGTGCTGGCAACAATTCAAGATCCAATCCTGCACTAGAATTAGCGGTCACGGTAAGTAATCTAACTACCAAATAAAAATTGGAGATATAGATAAGTTACAAAGAATGATTAAAAGTAAGAAATCATGTAATAAATGATTAATTAATGGTAAGTTAAATTAGAAGTATGAAAAATAAAGTTTATACGAAATATGTCACCGTGCTTGGAATGGTGCAAGATCACGGTGTATAAAAGAGGTAAAACAATGGTAAATGGTTATGATTTAGGAAGGGGAAAATGGAAAAAAGAGAGAAAATTAGGGGGCTAACACCTACAGCCATATTTCCATACAGAGAAAGAGATAAAAGAGACCTCACCTTCAAGTTGGGTTTCCGAGAGCATATCTTGTGTCTTATGTGTGTGAGAAAGATTATTTTGTCATTCTCTATTTTTTTGCATAATTTCCATTTGCATCCATGTACTAATTCTAGTTAAATCTATAGAACTTCAAGAGTAAATAATATGTAATAGTGTAGAATTTTCATATTCCTAAAATAATATTATCAAATCTATTGTGATGAACTATCCACTGGAATATCAATTCTAATTTATAATATCATCGTGCAATCCAAGAACTAACCTTCAAGGCCTTCAACCAATTCCTTTTCATCCATCGCACCCATTTTCACACTTTTTATAACCCTCCTCCATCATTTCCAAATCCCTTATATCTATTTTAACCACGATCATGAAATGTTATAGGAATGTTTTTGTATTGCTACACAAAACTACTAAGCATAGAAGAAAGGTGCAAATCCAATGTTTTCCATCTCTGGGAAAGGGAAGATATCTATAGAAGCCCCTAGAACCTCCACATTCTATGAACCTTCAATTTTCTTACCATTATTTCGCTAACCACCCACAAAACTCAACCTTCCACCATTTTTTCACCTATCACTAGTAGAGAAAACCTCTTCAACCACCATCAGAAACCTCACCTTGAATTATCATTATTATTGAAAGCCACAGTTAGAGGAAAGTATCATCTTGAGGAACTTATGTGGATTCTACAGGGAAATTCATAACCTTGTAGAAGCCTACAAAAGCCCTATAGGCCCAAATTTGTAGCATCAATCCAAGAAGTTTTGAAGATCACCATACTACATGAGCTCAAAATACAAGCCTGAGGAGATGTATGATCTCTTGCATGCTACTATAGGATCCTCAATCACCAATAATTAATAGACACAAAGTGAGCCATAGCAAAAACACTTTGAAAAACTAAACTGAAGAAATTTATAGCAGAAATAAAAACTATAGAGTGCCTCCAAAAGAAATGAAAGAAATATTGAAGCTTCCATTTTGCATCACCAACAACTTTAGGACACTCAAGGATATCTCCAATAGTCACATGAGCAACCTCAACATCACCTAAAAAATCACATCAAGGTTGAGGCTCAGGTATGCAATCCACTAAATCCCCCTGCAAATTTATTTTAGCTTGAAAAAATGTTGCAAGTGTGTGAAGAGAAAGTTTTTGTTGCAAAAACTTAGTTAAATTAGTATCAATTGTCTTTAGTAGTCAATTCTAGTCATCTCCAACAGCACCCACTCGTGTGAAAGCAAAAAAATAAAAAGGGGATGATAACTTAAGGAGGTGGGCTAATGTGCCTACTCATTATCAAATGCAGTGTTCAATATGGTAGGTGATGGCCAACTCGCATAGCATGTTAAGCACAACACCTTAGTGTCTAACGACTTAAGTTGGCCCCCACAAATATAATCTTGCATGGATAGTTTATTTTAAGCACCAAGGAGGCGTACTGGTACTGTAGGGGGTCAACTCAGCCAAAATATTTCCTTTGCAATATCCTATAGGAAGTGACAGGGTTATATAGACCAGTGTTATATGATGATCCAAATATTTTCACTTCAAATATGCATACATACTTTTAAATAAAAGAGCATGTAACCCTGAAATTATATTGAATAAAAGAAGCAGAAATAAAATGCAACCATAAGAAACAAAGGCACAAAACAACTTGATAATAGTTTCATCAATGGGGGTTACGTCTCTAGGCCCTGATCAATGTGTGGGAGTCCCCTTTCATTAATATTTAGCGAAAATAAAATTGCATACATTTACAAAAGACACCTTATACCTCCAATTCTAGGGATAGTCTGAAAATGCATAGCCCTACTGAATAAATGGACTGCAACATTCAATTCAGGGCACAAAATCATGAAAATGACTGTAAACGTGACTCATTTATGCTTTGGTCAAAATTCAGACCCCCAAGAATCTCAAAGATTCCCCAAATATTCCTTCTTGCGAGTTGGATGAAATTCAACTACTCATGTGACAAAAATGATTTCAACACTATGCTCCTTGCGAAAAAACAAGAAAAATGAGTATAAGCTTGGCCTATTTATGAGCTGGTGAATTTTTGGGCTCCAAGGAATCTTTTAGATTCTTGTAGAATCTCTATGGAATATTCCAAAGAATATTCTATATATTTGCTTCTCAAAATCTATGCCTAGGTTGGTCACCTAGCAAACAATTCTTACAATGCATAGTTGCACAAGTGCTCTTCCTCAAATTTGTCACGTGTCCCTCCTGATCCTAGTCTCAATGTTTGAATGTTTTATATAGTTTTGCATAGGTGAACCAACCAAAGGCAACTAATAAGCACAGTGGTGGCTGCCCAAATTTGGTCCCAGGAGACCTGGGGTTGAACCTCAAGTGGACTTCCATGTGGTGTTTGGTTGTGTGCTAAATGGGTAGCATTATCCACTAACACTAGTGGTAATATATATCTAACATATACATTATAACTCTCAATCATCCAATGGGGTTTGACTGCCCGTCGTCTAGTCAATTTGTTAATGTTTTATTCCGATAAACCCTAACTGTTAAATTTCCCTCTAATTTTTCCAAAGGTTATTAGAAAATTAACCAAGAAAAAATTTGGTTGCCGTTGATTACCGTGAAGGTGAAAAATGTCACCTAGTTAAGAAAATCAATAGGCTGTTGATTGGGCACCACGTGTCACAATCTGATTGGTTTGTACATCTGATTGGGATGTTGATTGGTTTGATGATGTCACCTACCACATGTTGTCATCTGATTGGTCTAAACGCCACACCACCTTCTAAAATTTTTCATTCGCATGACTGACATTAACATCTATATTGTTGAAGTCAACACTACGTGTGATCCCTGTGGGTCCTGCCTGCAAAATTTTTAGTTCTTTCTCAAAACATTTAGTGGGTTGTAACATTCACATACAATGTCAGATTGAGGTGTCATTTGTGTTGTCTGATTCAGAATGACGATCTCTTTGATTTGAGATAGGTTTTGTTGCATTTACAGGAATTTGAACTTTTTTCATTTTAGGATCCTCCTAGATCATTCCTCGCCATTAAGGAGATTTTGGTCCACCAAAATCATGAACATAATCTACAACCTACTACACTCCCTCATCTTCACAACAAGTGCTCTATTAGGCCATACTTCCGTCATCTTCACCTTTGTACTTTATAGATATAAAGTGATGAACAACACCTACATTCTATGCAAATTACATACAAGAGCAATCATGACTCAAACAACCTCATACATGCCAAGTGTTTATCACACTGTTTGTTCAAGTTTACATCACAATCATAACAGAAACCATACCCAAGTTATCAATGAAAAATTCCAAAGATATCATCATGTTGCATTCATAAGTGACAGAAAACACTTCATCAAATTTACAATTGTTACATCACATGCAATTTATAAAATGTGGCCATGTTTAACTACTTAAAAATGATAACCATTTTCTACCCAACTAGGTGAATGGGTCCTCTTATTTTAGCTGGTTTTATTCTTTGACTGGTCCTTCTTCATTCATAGGTTCCTTTTGGTCATGGAGTACTTGCCATATGGCTTTATGATGTTCATCCTTGTTACAGTGATTGCAATGATTCCTCCTCCTCCAAACTTGTCAAACCTTCTTTGAACGCTTGTCCATGACGAGTCCTTTATGAGGAGAGCTTCTTGTGGAATCATCACTAGCACTGGAATGTTGTTAGGTGCTCCCATATTCCATTGTTGATTGATCCTTAGTTGTCTTGGAGCAATATCCAACCAATTCTTGCATAGAAAGGAAATTCCTCCACTTTGATAGGATTCACAATGCGTTTACCATTAATGTTGAGGCTCTTTCCTTGATACCCCATTTTCTTCAACAATTTTCATCCAATTCATGTAGTATGTTTTTCAAAAGTAGTGAAATCATCATCATAAAGAGAACATGAAATTGAAGAATCACTTCTTAGCTCAGGTTTGTCATGCTGCAGCTTTTCTAAGGCCTTTGCTAGGTAAATTAATTCGCAGTTAGAATCAAGGTTGACCAGCTTAAACATGGGTAGTTTTAGGGCACATGCTATTGTGTGCCCTTGCTTTTTATCCCATGTCATTACATGTGATAGAGCCTATAAAAGGTTGGGAATACTTCATTGTAATGTAGGTCAGGGAGGTGAGAAGCGTAGGCTCACTTGGATGGGTTGGTTAGGGTTTTGGCCGGGTTGGCCAGGGTTTTGACCTAGGATAATGAAATTTCATTATGGTGGATTTTCTGCTAGAGTTGGGGTTTTCCCAAGGAAAATTATTTTTTCATTATGTGTATATCTTATTTTTATGGTTATTTTTTTTTGTTCCTATGACTAAATAATTAATGCTCTCTCGCTATATTTTCTTCATTTGGTATCGGAGTGAAGAGTTGGCTTCATAGGGACGTTTCTGTCGCCAAAGGTGTATGATCTAATGAATAAAGATTGTAAGATCTGTTGTATCGATGTAAATCTAGGATCAAGAAGAGATTTACTAGATCCTTTTACATGGTGAAATTATCACAATAGCAAGGCAATGATGTCTCGAGTGATGTGAAACATGGAAGCTCACTGCAAAGTGTAGTGCGACCATCTAGGATTTCATGGTGGACTAGTGCATCAGTGTCTGGAAGCATTCCAAGGGTGGAGCCATGGTGTTTAAATTGGTGGCCATGATGCTGACCGTGAAGGAATGTGTGGTCAACATGTTGGGCCAGAATGACTACATGTTTTTTGGGTCTTTCATATCTAAATCTAGAGAGGACGTTAATCGTGTATGGCTGTAAGTCCATAAAACTGTGAGATTCAAATTTGAAGTTGAAAAGAGGAAGGTTTCCTTGAATCTCGAGGCATAATAATCACGTGGATCAAGTGATTTCCTTTGTATATCAACTATTTGAGGAGATATGGCTGTTGTCTATGGTCAGCGAGCGTGTAGTAATGCCATGAGTGGAGAAAATGTGAAGCTCGTAGATCACCAGAAGCGGCCGCACAAATTTGTGTAGTGACGTTGGTGGTTGGGCTGGTAGTTGAATGTGAGAGCCAAAACGATGTGAATGGTGTGTAAAAAATAAGTGGTTAATCTAATGAGCGGGCTCTGGTACCCTATACAGGGTGAAAGCATCAGATAAATTGGAAGATGCATTGAAGAATAGAGCAAATCATATCTTGGAAGCAGTCAGCATACCAAAGGATTTTTGTGGTGGCAGTGAAGAAGCTTTGGGGTTTGCAATAGTGCTAGTGGTGTGTTGGAGAGGATCATTATTTCAGTGAGATGAGAGGACACATAGGAGATATATGTTTGCAGTGAAAGGGAGCTTCAATCTATCTTGTTTTTAGGTCTATAATCATGGACTGTAGGTGTGGACCACAGAGTATTGAATGCGAAAGAATGTAGCGCATGAGGTAGGGGTTGTTTCCAATGACCACCAAGTGCACATATTGGTGGTGCAATTAAAGTCATGGTGACTGAAGGTTGTGAGAAGCATGTTCACTGTAGTCACCATGGTACCACCAATAGTTAAATGGGTGAGCGTGGAAAAAAGTGTGAGGTTGTAGGATGATCCTAGAGTGATATGTCCAATAAATGAGCTCTAAAAGATCATATCCATGTTGATGTCATTGTAGATGTTATGTTAGCAAGCAGAGAGAAGAGAACATGGTTCCAAGGTTAGCAAGTAGAGAGGATGCATTAGGATAGAAACAAAAGTAATTAACAGTTTTATTATTATTAATTATTGTGATGGAATCATATGTTTTGTTGTAAATGTAAATGAGCATATGATTGTAATATGTGGTATGGAATGTGTACCCTTGAGTAATTACTGGTAAAGGATGTCTTAGACGTAGGTGATAGAGGGGATGTTGCATTAACAGATACCCCAGGTACAAACTTTGAGGGGAGTAAAGGCCAAAGTAAGCAGGGATGGGTTCACTCACTTGGCAAGGTTGGTTGGATTTATTCAAGGAAACTCAAATCATGTTTAAGGGGGGGAATGTTAAGTAAATTGACTCACGGTTAGAGTCAAGCTTGACCAAGTTAAACATGGGTATTTTTGGGGCATGTGGTATTGTGTACCCATGGTTTTGTTTCCCATGGTATTTCATGTAATGAAGCCTATAAAAGGCTATGAGGACTTCATTGTAATGTAGGTGAGGGAGGTGAGTGGTGTAGGCTCATTTGGTCGAGCTGGCCAGGGTTTTGGCCAAGAATAAGGAAATTTCATTATGGTGGGTTTTTACCCAGAGTTGGGGTTTTCTCGAGGAAAATACTGTGTGCATTATGTGTATTTGTTATTGCTATGGTTAATTTTTTTGTTCCTCTTAGTAAATAATTAATTCTCTCTAGTTATATTTTTATCAACCTCCTCCTTGGCTCGTAAGTAATGTTGTTACCTATGTTTCTCCTCCTCAGCTTCTTGTAGGAGTCTCCTTAGTTCAACATTCTTCACTTGAATGCTTTGGTTTATTTGCTTAAGTTCTTAGAGCCATGTAATATTTGGTGCCCTTCTCATTTTTGGCACAACATATGCTAAAATATTTGTCTCATCATTGGAATTAGAACCTAAGTCAATAGGTCCATCATCTAAAATCCCAAAAGCTGCAATGTTCATCTCATCACCTAAGTCTGATCCCAGGTCAATTGGTCCAACACCTGAAAATTATGCAGTTGTGATCTTCTCATCATCCTCTAATACATATTCTTGGTATTATTGCATACTTGTACTTTCTTCTACTTCTCCTTTCTTCCATTCCTCTTTGGCCTTAATTCCTGATGAAATTTCAAGCAATGATCCTCATCATGCCCTTCATTCTCATAATGAGTAAAAGATGTTTTCTCTTCCTTTCTCTTAGTAGTTGTTGTCCTCTTTGGGTTGTCATCTTGCTCATGCTTACCCCTACTTTCAAGATGTACAACCTTCACAATAGCTTCATCAAGAGTTTTAGGTTCAATAATAATAATGAATCACACAAATAACTATGCAAAGAGCCAATGTATTTCATCAACGTGTCAACAGAGTCTAATGGAACATTCAATGCTAAATCTTGTTTTGCAAACTCCTTTGTAAAATTTTGAACATTTTGACCTTTAATTTGTTCAAATTTTTCCATTCCATCATGCCTTCTATTTGTAGCCCAATGGATAAAAATATCTTCTTATAGCATAAACAAACTCAAAGAAAGATGAAATAAGTTTACGATTATGCTTTCCAACTTTCTATAGCTTGCGTTCCCACTATATGAGAGAAGTGCCACTAAAGCGAAGGGATGCTACCTCATATTATTTGATTCATTGTATTCAGAAATACAGTTCAACCTATCTGATCAAGTTATCTAGATTTTTTGCATTAGATTCTTCATTCAACATAGGCAAATCAAACTTGACATCCAACTTGTAAACAAACATTTTATGAGCTTCTCTACTTTCAGAAAAATGAGAGGATGAAGGAGAAGTGGAGCATTTACTAGCATATGGGGATGGGGGTTCAGGGGGCTCTTCTCCTCCTCCACCTTGGTTTACTGAGGCATCATCATCTCATTATTTCTTATCCTACTTTGTCATTGTCTTCTCATACTCTACAAACATTTTTTCAACATTTTCTTCCATGGTGTAGAAGACTTTGAAATATTTTTCTCTTCCTCCAACTGAGCATCTTCATCCTCCATTTTACTTCTTCATGCTTCACACCTTACTTTTGGATCAAAGTAATTGAGTTTTCCCTCACTTGTTTCAAAATTTTCCTTGGTTATCATACACTTGCAATTCACATTAACAGAAGACCCACTCTGATACCAAACATGATCCAGATCTTTTCACTTCAAAGATGCATACACAATTGCATATAAAAGAGCATGTAACCATGAAAGCATATCACATAAAAGAAGTGAAAATAAAATGCAACCATGATAAATAAAGGCAAAAAAAAAAAAATTGATATCAAAGATCACCCAGTGTCGGTTATATCTCCAGGCCCTGCTTAATGTTAGGAGGCATCTTTCATTAATCTCCAGCAAAAATTAATTTGCATAAATTTACAAAAGATACCTTAATTACACTTTTGGGGATGGTTTCAAAATGCACATCTCAACTGAAGAAATGGATTGCACCATTGAATTCATGGCACAAAATCATAAAAAATGACTGTAAACTAGACCCCTTTGTAAATATAGGCTCCTTGGACTCTCGATTCTCAAAGATTCCTTCCCATAGGTTAACTAACATTTGGTTACCTAGGTGACAAAACTTACTTGACCACTATTTTTCTTAAGATAAAATAAGAAAAATGGACATATTTTTGAGTGGTGAATTTTTGGTCTCTAATGAATCTTTTAGATTCCTATAGAATCTCCATGAAACATTCCAAAGAATTTTCTGTAGAATCTCTTATCAAAATTCATGCCTGGACAGGTCCCCTAGTGCATGGTTACAGGACTGAACGGTTTCATAGGCACTCCTCCTCAATCTACCATGCGATTGTCCTTCTCTCGGTCTCGATGTTTGAATGGTTTTTATATCATTGAATGGGAAGACCAACCAAAGGCCGCCAACTAGCATAGTGAGGGCTACTCAACTTTGGTTCCAGGAGACCTAGGGTCAAACCCAAAGTGGGAGTCCATGCAGTTTTTAGTCGCTTGTGTTAAAGTGGTGTTGTTCTCCACTGATGCTAACGATACCACCGACAGTCATGTTGGGCAAGTTCAAATCTTTCTGGTGGTAATATATATGTAACAGATACATTATATCCATCACCCAACCAACAGGGTTTGACCTCCTCCCAGATGGTCAATTTGCTAATTTTGTATTGAAACAAACCCCGACTAGTAAATTTCCTACCAATTTTTTCAAAGTTCAGAAAAATTAACCAAGTGAAAATTTGGTCATTGTCGACTATCATAAAAGATACAAACTATCACCTAGTAAGAAAATCGGTAGGCTGCTAACTAGGCACCACATGTCGCAATTTGATTATTCTGTATGCATGATTAGGTTGTTGACATCACTTGTCATGTGTCGTCACCTGATTGGTCTATACTACCATGCCATCCTACTGATGTTATCATTTGTATGACTAACATCAACATCTGTACTGTTGACATCAGTGCCACCTCTCATCACTATGGGTCCTTCTATTGGGTGTGACATTTTACCTATTTCCTGCACCTTCTTTGCCTAGTTTTGATCCTCTTATCCTCGAGGCCCATGAACTTTACATGATTAATAAACCTTTTTTTCACATTTACAACCTATTCCACTGTTATGTTATTTTTCAATATTTTACTGAATAATATGATACTTTATTCCTTTATGTGGCTAACGAGTGTGAGCATTGGAGGAGTGTTTTGGAAGTTCTTCTCCTTTTCAGGTGTTTCTCACAGGAACAAGGCTATGAAGTAAACAAATAGTGTTGATCAACTTCAGAGCATGATAGAGCAGTTCGTTGTTACACCATGCATGCTGTTACAGGTTGTTGTTACACACCGAATGTTGTTATAGGCTATTGTTACACTACGCATTGATAAAGAGGACCTTTCTTACACCAAGGGTTATGTCGCTAGTTATTTATGTTACATTCCACACCACCATTCACAGACAGGATGTTGTTGCACCGGAGCTAGAAAGTTGTGGGTACTATACCACATAACAGTTGTTGGACATTTAGGAGGTGTTTATTTTAGGAGCAACAGACCCAAGTGGTTGCAATCCTAACCAATATATTTGAGAAGTCTTGGAATTTAGAAATAGGTTCTAACTACTTTTATTTTTTATCAGCATGATAATCATGAGAGTCTCATGATTTATCTATACCGAATTTTGGGCATGTAATAATTATAAAATAAACTTGATTTCCTATGTATAAGGACGAAATATAGAAGAGCATTGTTACTCTCCTTCAGAAATTTATGAATTATTTTTTAATATTAAATCATTGTGGTGATGTTGTTACTACTATTCATCTGATTCATTAATTATTATTGTGTTGTTTATGCACCCCTGCTAGGGAGGAAGCGCCTTCCTCTTTAGCAGGAACCAGAGTATTAGATGTAGTATACATTATTGCTTCATTTATTGACATATGGCTTTTTGTTGTTGCTGTACAAATTGTGAATTGCATCCACTTCTGTTCTGGATTATATTGTGTTGTTAAAATGAGTTGATTAACAAAATGATAGTGACCATATGGTGTAGTTGTTAGTTACTGTGTGGCATACCCTTACTCTGGTAGTTGAGAAGTGTGATTTCAATTCTATTGAGGGTTTTTATTTCTACATGAATGATCCAAATGGATCCTATAAAACCCTCTAAGTCTTCTAAAAAATGAAAACAATCGCAAAAGGAGTTTTAGAAAATCAGATTTCACTATCAGGAGGCAAAAACAAAAAGAAATCATGGAAAAACAGGCTTATCGATGGTCAAAGGAGCAATGCACAGGAGCCGTCAGATCTGGCCGATCAATGGTCCAGATTTGATTGGTAAATCACAATCAGCGGTGGCAGACAA
Source organism: Pinus taeda (assembly GCA_000404065.3). Classification (NCBI taxonomy): domain Eukaryota; kingdom Viridiplantae; phylum Streptophyta; class Pinopsida; order Pinales; family Pinaceae; genus Pinus; species Pinus taeda. The sequence continues at coordinate 266,456 of APFE031304253.1, read as the reverse complement.
ATCTTATCAGAGGCGACCATATAAATGTTGTGATAGAGATCAACGGGGTCAATGAGGACCGTTGATCAAGCGCGAAGATCAACAACCCAGGTTAATGCACCATATCGCATCGGAAAATTACAATGGAGTGCTTTCAACGGCCCGGGTGCTCATGTGATATGTAATTGTAACAAGTCACATCGGAGTAACATCACGGAGTGGGGGCCAATACATACACAAATTGTGAAATGTATCTGGACCTGACAGGGTTATGAATGATATTCGATATATTTTGAGGTCTAGGAAACAAGTCTTTTCCCATGTATTTTGTGTTTTCGTTAAATATATGAAATACAAAGAAAAAAGTGTTGAGCGATGGAATCAGACCCAAAAGGGTTCATTAATGCAATATTATAACATTTCAAGTTTGATATGAGTGGGATTTCATATTTTAATGTATTTTAAATACAAAAGGGAAATCACGATACAAGTGGGATTTTGGGCGGGCCAAAGGCGATAAGTGGTTTGGGTCGGGCTCCACCCAATCCCATACATTGGCTGCCAATTGTCCAAGTTAAGGAGAGAGAAAACCACCCTTATCAGGTGGTTATCCCCCATACGAAAGAGCCGCTCAAAATGAACCAGAGCTGTTGGATCTGGATCTCCCAAATCAACGATGGAGATGCGATGACAATATACAGGCTGACCCGATACGAGTTATAAGGCAAAACTGATAACATATCAAATCCAATAAATGAAAGTTTGGAAATTTGTCCATAATTTTTAATATATTTCTCTGTGAACATAGAGAACATTGTTACGAGGATTTCAAAGGCCCGATGACCCATTCCATTACAAAGCAGGTGGCCACCATCCTTGAAAGCATTTAGCAATGATTGTTAACACTGAGAGGGGGATTTGAGTGGACAAAGGTCGGGAAGCCAGAGAGCCCAAGAAGGTGGAATGAAAAAACAATACCAATTGGCTTTAAAGCCACAGATTGATAGAAAACAAGGCAGACAGTGCTGAGACAGAGAAAAGACAGAGACAGAGAGTGATAGATAGAGTCTATGTACTCAGAAAGGCTTGAGGGGTTCAAGAAAAACTCCTGTTGTTGTAATTGTTGTGTGTTGATACTCAAATTGAGCTCATACTTTTGTAAAAATCTGTTTTTGAAGACATATTAGAGAGGTCACCACTAAAGGTTGGACCAGGAGACGTAGCCCAGGAGTGTTGGGTGAACTCCTTATTAAACTTGTTATGTTTATGTGTGTTTGTCTATTATTTTCTTTAATTGCTTCATTGTCTATGTATTTCACAGTCTTATTGATCAACTACACAAAGTAACATATGCAAATCCATGCACATGAGCTTGTAATTCCTTGATAATTGTCTAATATCTCATTATCAGATCAAGTGGTATGAGAGCTTTAGGTTTGCTAAAGTTAGACAACATTGTGCTGGATTGTTGAATGCAAACTAGGTCAAAGCTCAAATTAGGAGAAGGAGAACTGGTTGAGACTAACCCAGAAATTGGAAGAGTCTATCCTAGGAGGAAAATGGAAGAAGAAATTCCCTTGGAATCAGACTCTCAGTTCATGGACAGTTTCATGACCATGATAGCCATGGTAGAATAGATGTATCGAGAATTTAATAAAGGTCGAGGCGAAGATACTTCAGCCTCCAAATAGGACAAAGGAACATAGGTACCTCTTCTAGATGGCCATTCAGAATGCAAAGGGAAAGGGAAAGAGCCTCCTTTATCAACACCTCCTTCTAGCCCTTTGATTAAATTAGATGTAAAATTTGATTTGTCAATATATGATGGACAACTAAATGCATAAAAGCTAGATAACTAGATTAGACATATTGATGTATATTGAAGGGTGTAGAACATTGATTCAGAAAGGAGAAAGATTCAGCTAGCCAGCCTTCGCCTTGGAGGAAATTCCCTACTATGGTGGGAAGGCAGGACCCATGTTGATTTGAACAAGAATGGTAAAATTCTTTCTACCCGGAGTGACTTTTTTTCTTCCATTAAAAATAAATTCTATCCACTAGCTTATATGCAGCAAGCCATGATGATTTGGCAACTCTTTGCCAATTAAAGGGGCAAAGTGTACAAAGCTATACCCAGGAATTTAGAAGAAGAGCTTTAATTCTAGGCATTTATCTAGACTCACCTAAAACTTTGTTGAAGTATATAGGTGGTCTACATAGCTATTTGAGGCACACCCTTCTCATGTTTAACCTCACTAGCATAGATGAGGTATCCATTAAGGCTACACATCTAGAGGCTAGAGGCAAGAATGTGAACCCAGAGATTGGGGGATTGTCAAAACCCACTGCAAGCAAGAACAAGGAAAAGAGGAAGCAAAAATGGAAAGAGAGGAAGGAAAACGTTGTACAAAAAGACAGACCTTCATGCACTCACTACAATAAGGTTTGACATGATGATGAACATTGCTAGTCTTTGCATCCGGAGCTGAAACCCAAGAAGTTCGATGGCAAGAAGAAGAAGATTGTTGCTGCTATAGAAAGATTTGGGGTCAAACTCAGGTAATGAAACAAAAATCACAGCTATAGGTATCAAAGCTAAAAATTATGAAGCATCTACTAGTAATTCTACACAATCTATTGATAATGAAGAAAATGAGAGGAAAAGACATGAGATTTTTCATATTAGAGTTATTTCCAAGCATCAAAGGATTGATACTTTATTTGATATTGGTTCACAAGTAAACTTGATTTTTGAAGCAATCGTAAAGACACTGGGACTACTAACCACACCTCACAAGACGCCATATCCATTAGGTTCGGTATGTGATAAAGCAAAGCTACAAGTGAGTAGACAATGTAAACATAGGTTTGCTTTTGGGTCAACTTTTGTAGAAGAGTTTGAGTTAGATATAGTTCCCTTGGATATATGTGGTATTTTTTTAGGAAGTCCTTACTTGTATGATAGAAAATCCATTTTCTATAGAACTGAAAATAAGTATCAACTCACAAAAGATGGAATAGAATATATTGTAAGAGCTCATCAGCTCAAAAATAACTACACTGTCATAAACTCAGGGAAGATGAAAAGAATTGTAAATTCATGCAAGTAGTTTTTACTAATGGTTGTAAAGGAAAATACCCTTCATAAAAGAATTCCATTTAAAGGTTGTGATGCTAAAGAGAAAGCTGATTTAGAAAAAGTTGTTTCAGAATATGATATCCTATTTCAAAAACCTAAAGGTCTGCCACCCAAAAGGGAAATTGTACATGATATTCATTTGCAACAAGATGCTCCATTACCTAACATCAGAATGTATAGGTTATCCTCTTTAGATAATGAAGAGATCAAAAGGTAGGTATAGGAGCTTCTCGAGAAAGAGTTCATAAGGCCAAGCACATCACGATGCAGATCTCCAATCATGTTGGTGAGAAAGAAAGATGGTTCATGGGGGATGTGCATTGATTACAGAGCACTCAATAAAATAACAATCAAGAATCGTTATACTCTTCCTCGCATAGATGATCTTTTAGATCAGTTGAAAGAAGCTATTTAATTTTCCAAGTTGGACTTGCGTAGTGGCTAACATCAGGTCAGAGTTACAGAACAAGATGCATGGAAGACTGCTTTCAAAACAAAGCAAGGGTTGTATGAATGGCTAGTTATTCATTTTGGCTTAACTAATGCTCCTGCACCTTTCATGAGAGTATGAATGATGTACTCCGACCTTTTATTGACGATTTTGTAATTGTGTATTTAGATGGCATTCTTGTTTTCAGTAAAACATAGGAAGAACATTTGAAGCATGTAAAGCAGACTCTAGATGTTTTGAAAAAAGAAAATATATATGTTAAGCTATCAAAATGTGAAGTTGGAAAAACATATTTAAATTATTTGGGTCATATAGTAGGGGGTGGTGAATTGAAGATAGATCCCTCTAAGGTTGAAGTCATTATGAACTAGCCTAAACCCAAATCTGCTACAGAAGTTAGGAGCTTCCTAGGAGCAACACAATATAGGAGACAGTTTATTGCTAACTTTTCCTTGATTGCAGCTCCCTTACATGCTTTAATAGGGTTGAACAAGGTGTTTCAGTGGGGAGGCAAACAGCAGAAAGCGTTCGACACCTTGAAACAAAAGATTAGCACAACACCAATACTAGCATTGCCAAATCTTCAAAGACCATTTGAGATTGAAACAGATGCCAATCACTATGCCATGGGAGCAGTATTGACGCAACACGGTAAACCCATATGTTATCATTATGAGACATTTAATTCGGTAGTTGCTAAATTATCCCACGTATGATAAAGAATTGTATGCATTAGTGCAGAGTGTGAAAGTGTGGAAACATTACCTGATGGGGAAAGAAAAATTTATACATATTGATCATCGACCACTTCAATATTTGCACTCACAAACTAAATTGCAGCAATCAAGACACTATAGGTGGATGGGTTTTCTACAACAGTTTCATCTTTCCATCAGATATAAGAAAGGCATACACAATAAAGTTGTAGATATGTTGTCTAGACCAATCGTAAATGCATCTACTTTAATTAAGCATAACTTGGTAATGCATGAAAGCTACATTGAACAATATGCTCAAGATATATATTTTAATGACGTATATGCAAATTTAAGTCATCGCAAACAAGTGGAAGAATTGGATTATTATGTTAAGGACCAACTCTTGTATCATTTGGGAAAGCTATGCATTCCACAAACTCAAAGAGTTAACATAATTTGGGAAGCACATACTTCTCTAATATCATGTCATTTTTGTGTAAGTAAAATAGTTGCATGGCTGCAAAGGTTTTGTTATTGGCCAAGAATGCATGAAACAGTTTCTAGATATATTAAAGGGTGTACCATGTGTGCTAAAATCAAGCCCAACAATAGAAAACTAGGCTTGTACACTCCACTTCTAGTTCCTTCTCATCCTTGGTGTTACTGGGAATAGTGTTCACTCGAATGCTACTATTCCCACTAAGGTTGGTGGCTATCTTAGAAGCAAACAAGTAAAGTATACTTTCGCTTTCCTTTATGAAAATAGATAAGAGTGGAACAAAGGAGACCAACCTTAGTCTTGCGCTTGATTTCCTCTCCTTGTTTTCCTCTCCTTGATACAGCTTTGCCGCTTCTGCTTTGTCTACCCAACTTCAATGAGCACCTATGAAATCACAGCAACATACTACTATCGAAGAACAAAGATCTATATTCATAAATAACACAGGACCATATGTGTGTTAACCATACAAATGCATATATAATGAAACATACAAGAATATGGAGGAAAACTTGAATAGCTTTATTAAGATGAAAAGTAGCAAGAGGATTACAACCATATGTTCTGACCCAGCATCATCCTCCAACAAGAAGGCCCTTCTTCACCTCAAGTAAAGCTTAGATCACCCAACACTATGAAATTACACTAGAAAACCAACAACACTTCTCTATAAGATACAAAATTCCAGCCCCTGGATCTTTGTTGATGAGGGATCCATATATAGATGATTATTGGGAGGTGAGTCATATTTTGGGGTCTTCATTAGTGTCCTCTCTCTGATTGTTCCTCCTTCCACTAGGAGAATGATGATCTCTTACTCATCCTTGGTTGAAAACAGAGAGGCAAGTGTCAGAGGGAAGCTTCTGGATGATTCCATGATCTTCCATCTTGCATTTTGTCCCTGCCATTTGTCCATTCCCAACCATCGCACCCTACATAGGAGCCATTCAATATGCATCGCACCCTATACACTGGGAAGGTGATATGCATCGCACCCTCTGCACTGGGGTTTCAGTATGGTCCAGTTTTGACCATTTATGAGCAGTTTTCAATGGAGAACTTCTGGGAGATGATGTAATTAGCTGACCTTATTCCTTTAGGTAGTGAAGCAACACTTTTAGGGACTTAGGAGCCCTCATGCCTCAATGGAAAGTTTCTCATTTTCAGTGACAGATTTACATCAATGGCCTTCGACTGAGAGATTTCAAGTGGTGTTCGACGCAAAGTCATTTTTCACACCACGTGAATTGTACTATAGTACCTTGAGGTTCATTGTCATTATTGGTGATTCCTCTTGCGCCTATTAACAGCTTACATCACTAGCTGGTAATCAGGCGATGTCTTTCCATGTTCGACTCCAGAACATTTTTCACATGGATTGACTTGTACTCCGAGTGAAGACTAAACGTGTTTTGAAGACCCTGGATCTAGTTTCATCCATCTTGGCTGCGATATATTTTGGAATATAAAGACATCAAGTGTACATCATTTCCGAACAGATGATCATCCAAATCAAAGGATGATGAGTCCATATCATCACTCTGTCACACAGATGATTGTCTGTCCTATGTACATGAAAACGAATTTATAAACTGAGCATGGGAATGCCTGCCTTAGCTAGATCATGAAAAAATGTTGTCAAAATAATGTATTGTCTTGTATCTTATTACAGGTCACCTCCTAGCTCGAAAAAACTTTGGATCCTCATAGTAAAGCATTTCACCCGACATCAAAAAGATTAACGACCTCATGCTTTAGGGGGCAACTGTTATAGACTTTTTTGGCACTTTCAACCCCAATCATTAAATGTCCATAAACTGAGGGCTCCTAAGTCCCTAAAAGTTTGTGCTTCACTACCTAAAGGAACAAGGTCAGCTGATTACATCATCTCCCAGAAGTTTCTCCACTGAAAACTGCTCATAAATGGTCAAAACTGGACCATACTGAAACCCCAGTGCAGAGGGTGCGATGCATATCACCTTCCCAGTGTATAGGGTGTGATGCATACTGAATGGCTCCTCTGTAGGGTGAAATGGTCGAGAATGGACAAATGGTAAGGACAAAATGTGAGGTGGAAGATCATGGAATCTTCTAGAAGCTTCCCCTCTGACACTTGCCTCTCTGTTTTCGACCAGGGATGAGTAAGAGATCATCATTCTCCAAGTGGAAGCAGGAACAATCATAGAGAGGACACTAATAAAGACCCCAGAAGATGACTCACCTCCCTATAATCATCTACATATGGATCCCTCATCAACAGAGATCCAGGGGCTGGAATTTTGTATCTTATAGAGAAGTGTTGTTGGTTTTCTAGTGTAATTTCATAGTGTTGGGTGATCTAAGCTTTACTTGAGGTGAATAAGGGCCTTCTTGCTGGAGGGTGATGCTGGGTCAGAACATATGGTTGTAATCCTCTTGCTTTCCTTTATGAAAATAGATAGGAGTGGAACAAAGGAGACCAACCTTAGTCTTGCGCTTGATTTCCTCTCCTTCCTGATAGAGCTTTGTCGCTTCCTCTTTGTTTGCCTAGCTTCAAAGAGCACCTGTGGAATCACAAAAACATACTACTATCAAAGAACAAAGATTTATATTCATAAATAACATAGGACCAGATGTGTGTTAACCATACAAATGCATATATAATGAAACATACAAGAATATGGAGGAAAACTTGAATAGCTTTATTAAGATGAAAAGTAGCAAGAGGATTACAACCATATCTTCTGACCCAGCATCATCCTCCAGCAAGAAGGCCCTTCTTCATCTCATGTAAAGCTTAGATCACCCAACACTATGAAATTACACCAGAAAGCCAACAACACTTCTCTATAAGATACAAAATTCCAGCCTCTGAATCTCTGTGATGAGGGATCCATATATAGATGATTATAGGGAGGTGAGTCATCTTCTGGAGTCTTGATTAGTGTCCTCTATTTGATAGTTCTTGCTTCCACTTGGAGAATGATGATCTCTTACTCATCCCTGGTCAAAAACAGAGAGGCAAGTGTCAGAGGGGAAGCTTTTAGAAGATTCCATGATCTTCCACCTCACATTTTGTCCCTACCATTTTTCCATTCCCGACCATCACACCTTATAGAGGAGCCATTCAGTATGCATCACACCCTATACAATGGGAAGGCGATATGCATCACACCCTCTGCACTGGGGTTTCAGTATGGTCCATTTTTGACCATTTATGAGCAGTTTTCAGTGGAGAGCTTCTGGGAGATGATGTAATCAGCTGACCTTGTTCCTTTAGGTAGTGAAGAAACACTTTTAGGGACTTAGGAGCCCTCAGTTTATGGACATTTATGATTGGGGTTGAAGTGCCCAAAAATGTCTATAACAGTTGCCCCCTAAAGCATGAGGTCGTTAATCTTTTTTATGTCGGGTGAAATGCTTTACTATGAGGATCCGAAGTTTTTTTGAGCTGGGAGGCGACCTGTAATAAGATACAATACAATACATTATTTTGACAAAAAAATTTCATGATCTAGCTAGGCAGGCATTCCCACACTCAGCTTTATAAATTCATTTTCATGTACATAGGACAGACAATCGTCTATGTGACAAACTGATGATATGGACTCATCATCCTTTGATTTGGATGATCATCTGTTCAACAATGATGTACACTTGATGTCTTTATATTCCTAAATATATCGCTGCCCAGATGGATGAAACTAGATCCGGGGTGTTCAAAACTCGTTCAGTCTTCACTCGGAGTACAAGTCGATCCATGTGAAAAATGTTCTGGAGACTAACATGGAAAGACATCGCCTGATTACCAGCCAATGATGTAAGCTGTTAACAGGCACGAGAGGAATCACCAATAATGACAATGACCCTCAAGGTACTACAGTACAATTCATGTGGTGTGAAAAAGGACTTGGCGTCCAACACCACACAAAATCTCTCAGTCGAAGGCCATTGATGTAAACCTGTCGCCGAAAGTGAAAAACTTGCCATTGAGGCATGCAAGCTTCAAAGTACTAAACGGGTTGTTCCTAAGTCAACTTCTTGGATAATGAGCTGATGTCAACAAGAAGTGACCCATTGCAGGAGGGCCCTAATGAATCCCACATCAATGACACAGAAGGAAGAAAATGATTTTGGAGGTGAAAACAATTTGACGATACAGGGTTCAGGGTGGCAGTCATGAAGGAATGGAGCATGAATGTATTGCAGTGGGTGATACACAGGTGAATTTTCTGAATGACTTCTCTTGAACATATCGGTGACATTCATGATGGATTGGTAGCATTAACCCCAAAGATGGATGGTGTGACGAACCAATGGTGATGACCAGTGAACGGAACAACCCAACCCAGCATGGATGCAGGAGGAAAGTGTCATGTTCAAGAGCGACTTGCTACCAATAAAGTTTTTTCAAGTTTTCTTCCCAATTTTCCCCAGTCATTGCTGACTAGTACCTCTTTATTTTTGTCAAGCTTGAGGAGGATAACATATTCTTTTTATATAATCCACCCTTCAGGCGAACCTGTCACTATATTTTAACGAGCCTAGTGACAATGAAACTCGTTCTCGTCCATTTGGATGAGTGTCTCTATTCGGTTTTAACGAGTTTAACGACAAAGATAACTCGGGCCCTTTCAATTTTAGAGAGTCTGAAAGAAATGGAAAGGAGACTCCAATGATTCTTTTTCATCATGTAATCCCTTGAGTCTGAAAAAGTGCAAAATAATACAAAAGGGATGAAGTTTAGATAGTTTTAACGAGCCGAACAAGACAAGAGCTCGATCTTTTTGTGTAATAATCCCTCAGGCCCAAAAAGATTAAAATCTAGAGGAGGGATAGCACTTCCAATGACTTTTATTGAGCTGGAGAGGCCAATCACTCGACAATCTTTTCATATTTTACAAGTCAGTTGAAAAGAGCTTAAAGGAGACTCGTTTTCGAGGAACGAGTGATGGCTTCGGGTAGCAGCTGATTCCAGGTAAGGTTTGGAATTCTCCAATAATGGCAGTGTCACAAGGATGGCTAATAGAATCACTCTTCGCAGATGTTCCTCGAAAGGGTAAAAAATCATGTGGGGGTGAATGATCGGCTAAAAACAGAGTGGAGGTGATGGTGAGAACATGACCAAGGCTCAGAAGCTGGCGATAAGGCATTCACGATGGTTATTTACCAGTTCATTTTTTAATGAGCTTAAACACTGGGGGAGACATTTTCTCATGACTTATGTTTATTTTTTAACGAGCTAGAACTACACGCTAAAACTTCTCGTGGAGGGTTTATTTTTTAACGATCTTGAACCCTGCGGTAACATTGCTCGCCAATCGTATGATAAGAATGTCTCATTCAAGATGCTATTTTGAAGGCGCTTACATCTTTAAAGCTTTTCCCCGAATCCTTTCTTTATGCAAGTTAGGAAACAACTAGCCTTATGGGTTTAAAGGGTTAGAGTTCCTACAAATTTAAAAAATAAATAGCCACTCTTCGCTTGCATGCAGAAAGGTTTGCATGCCCCCAGGTATAGCGAAAAATTTCCAGGTTACCACGAAAGTTCCATCTGTGTAGCAGATAGAAAGCTTCCTTGGCGATGCCTACCAAAATAGACAAAGGAGAGTGGTGTGACCGCATGCCACTTAGCATAACCTTAACAAAGGTATCTTATTCCAACCTAATCCCATTTTCCTGTAAGGATGGGTTCGTCAGACTAGTCATATATCCTCCACGGAAACATACTCTATACCCAATGTTTTCCTGCCGAAACAGACGAGGGTGCATGCCCCCTGGGTTTCAGTCACATCCCCCTGAATCACTCGTGCTCATCAGGTGGACGGACTTGGGATCGATGAGATATTCCTTGCTTGAAGAGACCATTTAGGGATGGAATTTGACTATTTGCAATGTGTGAACTGGGGAATGACATTTTGTCCACGAGCTTAACCATTCTGCCTTCGTGCGGAAAGCACATTACTCTAAAGAGTGAGGAGACGATGGCTCCCATGTAATAAATATAGTCGTGTCCAAGGAGTAGATTATAATCTAATGGTCCTTGAACTACCATTATGTTCATGTGAACAGTTTTCCTTCTCAAAGTAATGGGCACATTTGGAAGGATCCCTAAAGGTCGACTGGTTCCTTTGTCGAAGCTTGTCAGATTTCTCATTTCAGGCAAAAGCGATCGCGAACCAAGCGCTTTCCAAGCAGTTGAGAAAAGGATACTCACAAAAGCCCCTTCATTGATGATGGTACCAGCCATGACCATTCTTTAAGCTTGTACAATGATTTTGAATGGTACACAAGCTGGTAAACGGTGTCTGCCTAGTAGATTCCAGTCGAAGTAAATGAGTAGGTTGCTTTGTGGTGGGACCGAATAGACGGCCGTATATGACTCTGATGAACTTCCTTCCTGTGATAAAGGAACGGGTGGACTGCCCCCAAGTTCATCGGAATCTGTGTTTATGAAAATAATTTGAACGGTGTCATTCTCTTTCTCTTCAATGACGGTATCATTCGCAGATGAACACTCTGAAGGCAAGATCGGGTCAAATGCCATCTCGACCTTTTGAATTTTGTCTTGTATGGATTCATAGGGTTCATTTTCAATGATAGACGCTTCGGCCAACCACAATGATGGGTCAGCCGGATTTTCAACCAGTGGAGGACTTGGCAAGGGTTTTTTATATCCAAGAGGAAGCCGTAGCAGTGAAGAAGGATGGTCATCCAAAACTCTTTTAGCTTTGTCAAGGAAGGGACAATGTTGGACAACGTGATTCCCTTCACACAACTTACAAGGAAATCTAGGATTCCTTTTCTGTCCATGTGCTTCACTTTCACTGGTTGATGGTGTGCATTCAACATGATCGTCAGAGGTTGACGCCACCAGATTGTGCAAACGAGGAGACAGGGAAAATCTCGGTCATAGTGGTCTTCATTGCAAATGACACAAGGAGGTTTAGGTTTCGACGGTGCGGTGTGAGGATTTTTACTAGATGACGCTTGGTTGCCCCCTTTTGATTTTGGTTCCTTTTTCTTCTTTTCCTTTTTCTCTTTCTGCTTCTTCTTCTTCTCAGTTATTTGATTTTTAGCTTTATCGGCTTTATCAAGCAAAGAGGAAGGAGAAGAGGGAGAAGTAGACAAGTAGAAGGTTGGGGGGAAACTCTAGTGTCATCTAGTTGTTGACTTGAATGTTCAGGAATTACGGGATTCTAAACGACAGAGGTAGAGAAGAGCCAGATAGGCAATCCAATTGTCAACCCTGGAAGTGACAAAGTGGCCATATCGGGTGCACCAAAATCTCCCCAAGAGGAGAAGGGACTAGGATTTCCTCCAAGGGGAATCCTTGATTGGTAGACTCCATTTTCTCAAACTAAAGACCAACGGGGGAATTTATGATGTTATTCCAATTAAAATAAATTTCAGACGCTTTGGCACAATTTGTTTTTTCAATTTTAAAGAGTCAAGAAAAAACAAAATATGACTCTAGACGCCTTCGATTTTTATTGAGCCTGAAGTGACAAGTGCTCAGAGGACCTTTTCCTTTAAGGAGTCTGAAAAGGAGAAAAATGGACTTCTCTGGAGATCTAGATAGAGAGGATTACTAAACCAATCGCAAAACTATAGAATACTTTTTACAGTATGGCGGTCAATCTTCTTGAATGTTGTGTTCAGTGCATTACGATCGATAGGGCGGTAGACAAGGCTTCCTAAGGATAAAGGATGCAGCCTATTGTGGTCTCCCAATATATACTCAATGGTACGTGGGAGAAAAAGTTCGTACTGGCACTTTCCGTCTCAGAGTGGAGGAATCACCCAACCAACACTGAAAACAATAGTTACCAAGTTTTACGACGCCATAATACATCTCTAGCATAGACTTCTAGATGTTGTGCGTTAGGTTCCAAAGCGTTGTTAGATTCATTAAATTTATTTTAAGTTGATCTTGCTTAAAAATTTGCCTTTCAAGTTCACCGCATGATGTGTATACAATTCCTAAAATGCAGTCTAAGATGATAAACAAACATTTAATCTTATTTTGGCAATGAAAATCCTAGCTACTAAGGAAAGAAAGTTAAGAATCTTTCAGCAAAGAGCACAAAGCACATGCTAAATGCATTGTCCTAAATCAAACCAAGTAGTCGAAATGCAAATGCACATGCATGTATTTGTTTTCAGCCTTCTTAATGTATGAATGATGATAAGAAAGCTATGTGTAAATCTAAATTACTTTTAAAGCGACAATACTCAACAAATTTATTCTCAAAATGGAGTGAAGGTAAGAGAGACACTTTGCGATTTTGAAATGAAAATTGCTTTTCGACACTTTAAAAACTACTAATTCAAATCATATTCAATAGTAATTGTATAATCGACTATCAAGAACAATGGGATTGTCTTCTAAAACTGAAAACAAAAACTACGACATTTTTAGACCCAGAAACGACAGTTCGACTATGCTACCTTTTTGCAAAAGAGAACTGAAAATGGTGCACAATACATAAAAACACTTACAGTTCTTTGCACTAAGGAGGTGGAATAATGCAAGAGAGGGGGGTTTTCACAGAGATACATTGAATAAAGACAATAAAACTCCTAAATAGGACTGAAAACAATGAGAAAAACCACAATCTGAAGGTAACGTTAACCTTCCCTGACCATCACACCTGTCACACTGTGAATTCAGTATGTAGCACACCTACTGCATTCGGGAAGTGCGATGCATACAGTCTGCCTTGAAAGCAGGGTGCAATGGTACTAGTGCGAGACTTTAAACAAGTTTCCACTCACAGTTTTCAATTCAATTCAGGGATTTAAGTCGAGTAAGTAATGTTCAGTATATGTAAAACATGGGGGTTATCTAAAGAGGATACTAGAGCCACCACCTAGGCCAATTACATTGTTTGCAGATCGATTGTTTAATTCATAAACAAAACCTGGAGATAGACTGAAGCAGCATTGATCTACTTTGCATTTGTATAACAAATTCAGTTCGAAGGCTAGTTGGCTTGGCTTCAGGCTCCGTCTATAAATTTATAAAAGAAACAAAGATAGATAGGCTAACAAACAATCTAGTCGCTCCCCAGTGGAGTCGCCATTTTGTTACCGGGAATAGTGTCCACTCGGATGCTGCTATTCCCCCTAATATTGGTGGCTATCTTAGAAACAAAAAAGTAAATTCTACTTTCGCTTTCCTTTATGAAAATAGATAGGAGTGGAACAAAGGAGACCAACGTTAGTCTTGCGCTTGATTTCCTCTCCTTCTTGATAGAGCTTTGCCGCTTCTGCTTTGTCTGCCCAACTTCAAAGAGCACCTGTGGAATCACAGCAACATACTACTATCGAAGAACAAATATCTATATTCATAAATAACACAGGACTAGATGTGTGTTAACCATACAAATGCATATATAATGAAACATACAAGAATATGGAGGAAAACTTGAATAGCTTTATTAAGATGAAAAGTAGCAAGAGGATTACAACAATATGTTCTGACCCAGCATCATCCTCCAACAAGAAGGCCCTTCTTCACCTCAAGTAAAGCTTAGATCACCCAACACTATGAAATTACACTAGAAAACCAATAGCACTTCTCTATAAGATACAAAATTCCAGCCCCTGGATCTCTGTTGATGAGGGATCCATATATAGATGATTATAGGGAGGTGAGTCATCTTCTGGGGTCTTGATTAGTGTCCTCTCTCTGATTGTTTCTGCTTCCACTTGGAGAACGATGATCTCTTACTCATCCCTGGCCGAAAACAGAGAGGCAAGTGTCAGAGGGGAAATTTCTGGAAGATTCCATGATCTTCCAGCTCACATTTTGTCCCTGCCATTTGTCTATTCCTAAACATCGCACCCTACAGAGGATATATTCAATATGCATCGCACCCTATACACTGGGAGGGTGATATGCATCGTACCCTCTACACTGGGGTTTCAGTATGGTCCAGTTTTGATGATTTATGAGCAGTTTTCAGTGGAGAACTTCTGGGAGATGATGTAATCAGCTGACCTTGTTCCTTTAGGTAGTGAAGCAACACTTTTAGGGACTTAGGAGCCCTCATTTTATGGACATTTATGATTGGGGTTGAAGTGCCCAAAAATGTCTATAACACTTGGGAAAGTATTTCCATGGACTTTGTCGAGGGATTGCTAAAATCTAGAAAAGGTCATGACTATTTATATGTTATTGTGGACATGTTCAGCAAGATGTGTATTTTAATACCTTGTAACAAGCACATTACAGTTGAAAAAATAGAAAAGTTTCTCTTTTATAGTTTCTGGGTTCATTTTGGTTTACCCACTTCCATTGTATCTGATCGAGATTTCTGATTTTTTGGCAAGCTTTGGCCAAGTCTATGGGAATTGATGGACACTAGATTGAAGAAGAGTGGATCCTTTCATCCACAAACAGATGGAAAAATAGAGGTGGCCAATAGGACAATGATATAGTTGCCCAGAGGCTATTGTAGCAAGCATCCCAAGCTTTGGGATGAACCTTTGTGTTATGTGCAATATGCTTACAACTGTGCTAAACAATCTTCTACTAAAAGATCTCCTTTTGAGACTTGTTTTGGTTTTATACCAAGGTATCCCTTGGATTTTGTCTTTAGTAAAGACATAGCAGTTGATCGACAGAGTGGTGTGGACAAAGAAACCAAGTTCATTGATCAGATCCAAGGAATTCACTAGGTAGTGCAAGAATAGTTGGAACAGAGCCAGGCCAAGTACAAGGCAAGGCATGATAAGCATTTAATTGAGCATATCTTCCATGTTAGTGATCAAGTCTGGTTGTACATCAACGAAGATAGAATGCAAGGTGAAGGTAAGAAGCTGAAGGCAATAAGGTATGGGCCTTTCAATATAATTGAGAAAATTGGCGAGAACACTTTTTTCCTTCATTTGCTAGCTTACATGCACATCTATTTAGTAGTTAATGTGGAGAGATTGAGACTATTTGAACATTCATTTATTGAAGATCCTGAAGAGAAAGGTCAGTTGCCTTCTATTGTTGATATGTTGCCTGAATATCTCAATGAGTTGCAGGAAGATACAGTTCTGGACAGGAAGGTGAGAACTACGCATAGAGGGGATGTTGAGTGCCACAGAATTGGACTCAAAGGTTCAAAAACAAGAAGCGGAAGATGGATATAGATTGGACAAGTGAGGAAGTTGTATCCTCACTTGATTGATGCTTAAAAACCAACTTTTGGTTGTCTAAAAGCCTTTTTCAGTGGGAAGGCATGATCCAAATGGATCCTAGAAAACCCTCTAAGTCTTATAAAAACTCAAAACAATCGCAAATGAAGAAGTTTTAGAAAATTGGATTTCACTATCGAGAGGAAAAAACACGAAGAAATCATGGAAAAATAAGCTTATCGACGGTCAAAGGAGCAACACACAGGAGCCAACGGATTTGGCCGATCAACAGTCCAGATCCAATCAGCAAATAGCAACTGGTGATGGCAGATGAAGCATATTGAAGGTGACCATGTAAATGCTGCGATAGTGATCAGCATGGTCAACAAGGACCATAGATCAAGCACACAGATCGATGGCCTAGGTTAACCTACCATATCACATCGACAGATTACAATGGATTGCTTTCAACAGCCCACGTGATCATGCAATATGCGATTGCGACAAGTCGCATCGTGGCAACACCATGGAGCAGGGGCCGATACATATGCGACTTGAAATATATATCTGGACTCGATGGGGTTATGAATGATATTCAATATATTTTGAGGTCTAGGAAACAAGTCTTTTCCCATGTATTTTCGGTTTTTGTTAAATATACGAAATACAAAGAACAAAGTGTCGAGCGATGGAACCGGACCCGAAACAGTTCGTTAATGTGATATTATAACATTTCAATTCCAATATGAGCTAGATTTCATATTTTAATGTATTTTAAATACAAAAGAGAAATCATGATACAAGCGGGATTTTGGGCCGGCCAAATGTGGTAAGTGTTTTGGGTCGGGCTCCGCCCGATCCCATACATTGGATGCGACGTGTCCAGGATAAGGAGATTGAAAACCACCCTTATTGGGTGGTTAAAACTCGTATGAAAGAGCTACTCAAAATGAACCACAGCTGTTGGATCTGGATCTCCTAGATCAACGGTGGAGATGTGATGTTGATATATAGGCAGACCCGATAGGAGTTATAAGGCGAAATTGATAACATTTCAAATTCGATAAACGGAAGTTTGGCAATTTTTCCATGGTTTTTAATGTATTTCTCTATGAACACAGAGAACATTGTTCTGGGAATTCAAAGGCCTGATGACCCATTCTGTTATAGAATAGGTGGCCACCATCCCTGAAAGAATTTAGCAATGATTGCTAACGCGAAGAGGGGGGTCTAAGTGGACAGAGGTTGGGAATCTAGAGAGCCCGAGAAGGAAAAATGAACAGATAGCGCCGATTGGCTTTAGAGCCATAGATTGATAGAAAACAAGGTAGGTAGTGCTGATACAAAGAAAAGACAGAGACAGAGAGTGATGGGGAGAGTTTGTGTACTTTGAGTGGGCCTAATGGCTAAGAGCATGTATTTCCTCCTAAGAGGTCACAGGTTCAAAACCAAAGGGGGGTAGAGTATGTATGCCTTCGTAGATTTAGCAGTCAAATCGCTGCGCGGAGGTGTATCCCTTGTCCCACAAACAAGGGGGTTGCATACACCAATTTGGTGTCTGTCTTGGCCGTGACCTTAAAGATGGATATTATTACTATTATAATTACTTAGAGAGGCTTGAGGGGTTCAAGAAAAGCTCTTATTGTTGTAACTGCTGTGTGTTGAGACTCAAATTGAGCTCATACTTTTGTAAAACTCTATTTTTGAAGACAAAATAGAGAGCTCATCACTGAAGGCTAGACTAGGAGACATAACCCAAGAGTGTTGGGTCAACTCCTTATTAAATTTGTTGTGTTTATGTGTGTTTGTCTATTATGTTCTTTAGCAACTTCATTGTCTATGTATTTCTCAATCTTATCAATCCACTGCACAAAGTAACATAGGTAAATCGATGCACATGAGTTTGTAATACCTGAATAACTGTCTAAGATCTCATTATCAGATCAATGAGTGATTTAGGTTTTTCAATTTGATTAGACATCCTTTACTTTTCTTTCCATTTTTCATGCTTGGTTGTAGTGTATAAGCGTAAATAGTGTCGAACTCCATTGAAACATCAACACCTACCCTTCGTTGAAAATTATATGTTGTAGTCACGGTCAATTACTATTGATTAACACAATGCTATATTTTGGCACCGTTGTCAGGGATGGTAGTTGATGATACCGTCAACCAAGTTATTTGTTTGATGATAGAGTGTTCCTAGTCCACAATTGTTGGGGGGTAAGATGAGAGGTAAGAACTTGTGCATCGCTCTAATATACGTGGATGGGCTCACCATTGTGATTACTATGGCACTTAGTGCATGGTATTTTGGTGTTTTTTTTAGCGTGCCTTTAGCTCTTTAGTTGTTGGGTAGTAAGACGAGAGGAAAGAGCCTGTGCATCGCTCTAACATACCTGGGCGAGCTCACCACTATCGAAGATAGAGACACTTGGAGTGTGAATTAATACACATAGGGTCCATGTGTGCAACTATAGGGACTATATAAATACCAAAAATACCCCCCACTCTAATAAGTCACAGGAAAAGTGAGTCGTAAAAATAAAAGGAAGAGTGGAGATTTGGGAAGGAAAATATTTATTCATGAACTAATTTCTAAGGAAAAAAGAGAACAATTAAGCTCTAAAAGGGATGCAAGGAGAATAAGGCCACAAAAAGCTGTCACTCCCATAACAAGGGCATAAAACTCTGATTCCTCTATCTCGGTGCCATATCATTCTAAAGCTAGCACCCACACTCCCAAGATCAAGAATCCAATTCAGGAGTAGTAGGGGTAAGATAATAGCTAGAAATTTAGGACCGAAGGACAAGGGGAAACTGAGGGGGAACATCAAACACTTGAGATGAGAGAACACCTATTTGTTTATTAATATCCAGATTCAGATAGTGCAGTGAAACAACTAGCCTTGAGGATACCTGAGCCATCAATAACACCTGCAAGACCATCACAAGAACAATTTGATGAATGCCTATTATGGAAAGGATTAGAGGGATTAGCCATGGGGGATAATAATGACAACAATGCTAAGATGGATGCTACTATGACCAACTTTGAGTTCCTAATCGAGAATATCAGAGGTGAAGCTCCTTTGAAAAATATTCCTCTATCATCCTTACCATCCTTCCAAGGGATGACTGTGTAATATACAGACACCTTTTTATTTGAATTTGATGTCTTATGCAGAAGTTATGACTACATATTGGATGCTCAGAAACCGAAATTATTTCCTGCTACTTTAAAATGGGCAACCTTGAGATGGTTCATCGGATTAGGCTCCACTTCTATTTGAACATAGAATGATAGGAAGGAGATGTTCTTATCAAAGTACCAAGACTATTGCAAAACCAAGGGCCTAAGGGAGGAAGTATTCAAAATGATGCAGCAGGAGGATGAGAGCCTGGAAGATTATGTAGAGTGGTTCCACTATAATATTCAGAGATCTAAACACAATGATTTATACCACGAAATAGTAAAGACCATATTTATCATAGGAATGAGGGACGACTGCCTTGACACCCTGAACCTACTAGGGAAGGGGGTTATATCACAGGAACCATGCACTGAAATTTTAAAGCTCTATCTAAGATGCTCTCAAGGGTCATCTAATGAGAGAAGCACAATTCAAGATGCCTATGCCTAGATACAAAATTCTATAGGAGGAGGAGTAACTAGAGAAGAAATTAGGAATTTGTTCAGAAATTTCAAGACTGATATCCTCAGTACTCTATCTACCCAGAAAACGACAGCATAGATAAAGAAGACACAAGCAAAAGTTGATACACCTTTGGCAGTGTTCTGTCTGAATTGCCGGAAGAATCATCCCTTGAGGGAATGCAAGTTGAATAGAATCATCTTGTGTAATGTTTGCAAGCTGGAACATTCGACAGGTCAATGTCTGAAGCCTCCTATACTAAAGGGAGTACTTAGAGAGTCAAGTGAGGAGGCCATGGAAACCACAACCTCTAGGTATGTGTCAAGATCTTTCCTCTTTCAATTCATGGAACAATGCATATAATACTCACCAATATCCATGGAAATATTCTGCTCCTTATTTAGCACAATTTCCTTCACCTTGGAACTAGTGGTCTCAATCTCCCTCTATCCAATATCCGCTATCTCAACCGTACCCTTGGAACCAAAACTGCAGAGGAAATGCCCAGAATACAACTCTACGTAGATTACTGATGCAATAATAGCTATAGTTACCCCCTTTCCTCACTCCTCCTCCTACACTGCCTGTGCAACCCCAACTATCTGTGCAACCTAACCCGAACCCGAACAATATAGTAGCTCAGGGCATAGAGGCTCTGTTAATGAAATTCAATTGTGATTGGGTAAAGTAATTAAATGAAGTCACTGCCCTATTATTACACAGGGGGAATGTGAACTTTCCAAAGGTGATATCTTAGGCTCTTAGGCAATGACTGTACCCGTAACAGCCAATACAGAGGAATTTGTTACGTTTGTAACAACGAACCTACGAAGGACTACTACTCTTGTAACAAACAACTTAGGAAAGGTTGATACACCTTTAACAACCGACTCGGGAAGTTATTTGAATTAATGTCTGCTCAACCTCTTCTAACTAAGTATAATGATCTAGGAAATCCCACCATCACTATCTACATTAACGGTCAACGCATAACTAACACATTGATCAACCTTAGGGTTTCCATTAATGTAATGACAAAGGACCTCTTTAACACCCTAGGGCTACAGGGCCTTATACATACTCCTACTATACTTGAATTAGAGGACAGGTCCCGTGCTAAACCCGAGGGCGGTGTTAGAGGATATAGTAATTACAATAACTTCCTGGAGATATCCGGTTGACTTTCTTATCTTACAGAAAAAATCCAATTTGGGGGGGAATCCTCTGATCTTGGGGAGACCTTGGCTAGCCACTCCATATGCATTTATAGGTTGCAGATCTGAATCTATGGTGATCTCGTATGAACAGGCAACAAATAACCTTAATATTTACCCCCCAAAACCAAATCTGGATTTATACAACCCTTGGTGGGATGATTTTGAGATTAAATCAGATCTTTCCATACTTCTCCTCACTCTAGGGAAAGCCCAATATTTCAAGGATGAGACAGAAGATGATATCATTAGTGGTTTTATTAGTAACTCACTTTATGTCGCTTCCATTAAAAACTTGAATGAGGAAGACGAGGTAGAAGATATAGATTTTGAACAAATGAGAACCACTCTGAATACTGACAATATTCCAATGGAAATAGAACCAAGAAAGTTTATGATCATTAACCCCAACTTGACTGCTGAGAAAAGCCAACTGCTGTTACAGAAATACGAAAAGGAATTTTCATGGGACCCTACAGATATGAAAGGGATCCACCCTAACCTATGCGCTGACCATATTTATTCGAAGGATGGTTATAAACCAGTCAGACAACGATGATGCCGCATGAACCCTACACTGAAGGAGGTGGTGAAGGAATAATTACAAAAAATCCTAAGTTCTAATTTTATTTATTTGATATCTGACAGTCAATGCATGTCTTCACTTTTCATCATTCCTAAGAAGAATGGCAAGTGGAGAGTCTATCTGGATTACAAAAAACTCAATAAGGCCACTTAAAATGACCATTTTCCTTTACCATTTATAGATAAAGTCCTTGATACCCCTTTCAGTAAAAAAAAAAACTTTTCAGTTTTAGATGGGCTTAGTGGCTACAACGAGATACAGATTGCCCCAGAAGATCAAGATAAAATGACCTTTACCTACCCTTGGGAATCTTTCACATACAGAGTACTCCCTTTTGGGCTCTACAATGTGTCAGTGACCTTTTAGAGGGAAATACTAGGATTTTTTTCTAATTTCTTGAATGATTGTCTTGAAATCTTCATGGATGATTTTACATGTTACGGAGATGCTTTTGAAATAGCATTAGCTAATCTGGAAAAAGTGTTGGAACATTGTGTACAAACTAATGTTTCCTTCAACACTGAAAAATGTCACATGATGATGAATGAAGGGATCATGCTAGGACACTACATTTCTACTTACGGGATCAAAGTAGACTGTGTAAAAAAAATAAAGGTAATTCTTAAAATTCCAATCCCCAAGACACAAAAAGAGGTATGTAGTTTCCTGGGGCATGCATGGTATTATAGGAGGTTTATAGAATTTCTTTCCAAACTTGCATCACCATTATTATCTTTGATTATGAAGGATGTCCAATTTTTGTGGACAACGAAGTGTGAACAACATGGAAAATTTTAGGGGCTAATTTTCATCTAGTGGGCTAATTTTCGATGACTCTTCCACAAAAAAGATTCGCTAATTTCCAATTTTTATAAAAGATGATTCACCCAAATTTTAGAATATAAAATTATTTTACCTTAAAAATCGCCAACATTATATAGAGACTATATATAAAATCATTATAAATTTGAATAATTTTACAAATATATCAATAAACATTTTATATTTTTCATATTAGGGATTAGTGACATTCGACAATGTTTTTAAACTTCAAGAAAATTTTCCATCCTTAAAATTTTCCTTGGTGAGCAAGCCTTTTTGAAACTGAAATGTTGTGTATCAAAAATTCCGGTCTTATGAGGACGTAATTGGTAATTTCCATTTCACATAGCTATGGATGGGTCTGATATTGAAATAGGTGATGTTTTGGGCCAACTAGAGGATAGGAAACCTTATGCTATTTACCACATAAGCAAAAATATAACTCTAGCTAATCTCAACTATACAATGATCGAGAAAGAATTCTTAGCAGTCATGCACGCCATCAATAAATTTCAACATTATATCATCAGGCATCAAGTATTTGTACACACTGACCACTCTACCATCCATTTTTTAATGAATAAACCAATTACGAATGGTAGAATTACACCCTGGTTATTATTGTTACAAGAATTTGATATCACAATTGCCAATAAACTAGGAAAAGTTAATGTAGTAGCTGATTTCCTTTCTAGGTTAACTATTGATGACAATTGCATTCCTACTGAAGATTCTTTGCCTGATGAATATCTATTTGCTATTTCTACTTACTCACATTAGTATGAAGATACAACCAATTATCTTTTTGCAGGGAAGTTTCCATAGTATTTGTCCGCCAAGGAGAAGAGAAAGATTATAGAACAAAGTTCTACCTATACCTAGATAGATGGGAATATCTATCACACTGCACCAGATTTCCAGATCAAACGTTGTGTTAGAGAAGATGAGATCTTTGACATCCTTAAAGCTTGTCACAAGGAACCCTATGGAGGGCACTTCACAGACAAGCGGAAAGGGTACAATGTCCTTTCGACAGGGTATTATTGGCCAACAATATTTCAGGATGCTAAGAAGTTTATGAAGGGATGTGATAGTTGCCAAAGGATCCGCCAACCACTACAATTAGATGAGATGTTGTTATAGCCCTAAATCATCTTAGAACATTTTGAGAAATGGGCCCTAGATTTTGTGGGGCCAATTAATCCTTCATCTAGACATAAATCTTACATTTATTTTGCACTGGTTATGTCGCGAATTGGGTTTAGGCACTAACCAGATCCACGAACTCTCTATTTGAAGACATCTTTGTCCGATTTGGTATGCACAGGGAGATAGTCACAGATGGAGGGTGCCAATTTCACATCCCATATGATCCAAAAGTAGGTTGAAAAATATAAAATCCATCATAGAATCACAACTTATCATCCACAAGCAAATGGCCAAGTGGAAAGCACTAAAAGAGTCATTGAGGGGATCCTTACGAAGACTATGGCCAGTGACCAAAGGAATTGTGCCGACAAACATCCAGTAGTGTGGGGCCATACAGGACTACATTGAGGAATACCATGGGATTCTCACCATATGAACTTGTATATGTGTTATCGAGAACTCTAGTGTCCATGCAGAGCTGCTAGTCCCACTATGATAGGTAGTTATCTTAGAAAGAAACAAACTAAAGTTACTTTCATTTTCCTTTATGAGAAGTAGATAAGAGAGGAAAAAAGAATACCAACCTCAATCTTTTTCTTGGTTCCTTGCTTGTTCCTTCTCTCCTTTGACAGATATTTGCTACTCCTTCCTTGCTTACCCTGTTTCAAAGAGTACTTGTAAAGTCAAAGCAGAATAATACCTTCAAAGTACTGGGATCTACAATCATAAACAATATAGGACCAGATATATATTGACCACACAAACGCATATATCATCAAACATACAAGAATGTGGAGGAAAACTTGAATAGCTTTATTAATATCAAGGATAGCAAAGAGGATTACAACCCATTGATCTGACCCAGCATCATCCTCTCAGCATGAAAGCCCTTTTTCACCTCATGAAAAGCTTAGATCACCCAACACTATGATGTTTCAATAGGAAACTAATAGCACTTCCTTACAAGATGCAAAATTCCCACCTCTAGATCTCTAGGATGAGGGATCCATATATAGATGTTTGCAGGGGGGTGAGTCAGCTTCTAGGATTTTGATTAGTGTCCTCTCTCTGATAGTTCTTGGCTCCACTTGGAGATTCATGATCTCTTACTCATCCCTGGGCAAATTCAGAGAGGCAAGTGTCAAAGGAGAAATTTCTGGAAGATTCCATGATCATCCACCTTGCAAACTGTCTATGCCATTTGTCTACTCTCACCCATTGCACCCTACAGAAGGGATCTTCATTATGCATCGTAATTTTTGCATGTGGCGGGTGAGATGCATCGCACCCTTAGCACTGAGCAGTCTATATGGTCCAGTGTTGACCAGTTCTGAGCAGTTTTCTGTGGAGAACTTCTGGGAGATTATGTAATCAGTTGACCTTATTCCTTTACGGTGTGAAAAAACACTTTTAGGGATCTAGAATCCCTTGGTTTATGGAAATATATGATTGGGGTTGCAGTGCCCAAATATGTCTATAACAGTTGCCCCCTAAAGCATGAGGTCTTAAAGCTTTTGATATCGGGTGAAATTCTTTACCATGAGGATCAGAGGTTTTTCGAACTGGAAGGCGACCTGTAATAAGATACAATACAATACATTATCTTCATAATATTTTCATGATCTAGCTGAGGTGGGCATTCCCATGCTTAGCTTTATAATTTCATTTTGATGTACATAGGACAGACAGCCATTTGTGGTAGACTGATGATTCTGATAGAGCCATCATCCTTTGATTTGGATGATCATGTGTGCAGCAATGATGTACATTTGATGTCTTTATTTTCCTGAATATATCGTAGCTCGGATGGATGAAACTAGATCTGAGGTCTTCAAAATCGTTCAATCTTCACCTGAAGTACAAGTTGATCCATGTGAAAATATGTTTTGGAGTCGAACATGGAAAGACATAACCTGATTACCAGCCAATGATGTACGTTGTTAACAGGCATGAGAGGAATCACCAATAATGATGATGACCCTCAAGGTACAGCAATACAATTCACGTGGTGTGAAAATGGGACTTGGCATCGAACACCACGCAAAATCTTTCGGTTGAAGGCCATTGATGTAATCCTGTCGCCGGAAGTGAGAAACTTTCCATTGAGGCATGCAAGCTTCAAAGTACTAAAAGGGTTGTTCCTAGGTCGACTTCTTGGATAATGAGCTGACGTCGACAAGAAGTGACCCGTCATAGGAGGGACTTAATGAATCCCACATCTATGACACGGAACGGAGCAAATGCTTTTGTGGAGGTGAAAACAATCTGTTGATACATGGTTCAGGGTGGTAGTCATGAAAGAATGAAGGGTGAAGGTATTGCAGTGGATGAGACACAAGCTGGGTTGGTGCATTCTTTAAGCGACTTCTCTTGAACAAATCAACGACACTGAAATGGATTGGTAGCATTAACCCCAAAAATGGATGGTACAGTGGACCAATTGTGATATGACCGGTGAACGGAATAACTCAACCCAACTCAATCATAGTGATGGATTGAAAGTGTCATGTTCAAGAGCGACTTGCTACCGATAAAGTTTCTTCAAGTTTTCTTCCCAATTTTTCCCCAGTCATTGCTGAATAGTACCTCTTTATTTTTGTCAAGCTTGAGGAGGATAACATATTCTTGTTCTATAATTTTCCCTTCGGGAAAACCCGTCACTATTTTTTAACAAGACTAGCGACAGTGAAACTCATTCTTGTCTGCATCGACAAGTTTGTTGCTATTGGTTTTAACGAGTTTAACGACAAAGACAACTCAGTCTTTTTTCAATTTTAGAGAGTTTGAAAAGGTATGGAAAGGAAACTCCAGTGATCCTTTTTCATCATATAATCACTTAATTTCGAAAAAGTATAAAATAATACGAAAGGGATGAATTTTTGATAGTTTTTACGAGTCGAACAAGACAAGTGCTCGATCTTTTTGTGTAACAATCCCTCAAGTCCAAAAAGATTAAGGAGGGATAGCACTTCTGATAGCTTTAACGAGCTGGAGAGGCCAATTGCTCGGCAATATTTTCATATTTTACGAGTCAGATGAAAAGAGCTTAAAGGAGACTCGTTTTTTGAGGAACGAGTGAAATTTTCGGGTAGCAGCTGGTTCCAGGTAAGGTTTGGAACTTTTCAATCACGATAGCGTTACAAGGATGGCTAACAAAATCACTCGTCACAGTTGTTCCTCAAAAGGGTAAACAATTAAATGGAGGTGTATGATTGGCTAAAACATAGTGGAGGTTATGGTAAGAACATGACCAAGGCTCAAAAGCTGATGATAATGCATTGGCAATGGTTATTTACCAGAGGTTGGTTCATTTTTTAATGAGCTTAAACTCTGGTGGAACATGTGCTCATTGCATAGGTTTAATTTTTAATGAGCTTGAACTTTGTGTAAAATTGCTGATGATAATGGTCATTGATATTCAATTCATCATTAACGCTATGTTCTTTTGACGGTCATATTACCTGTTCAAATGCTCCATCAAATTGATTAGAAATGAGAATACATGCTTGAAAAATGAGTTAAAACACCAATATCCTACTCAAATTACGTGAAAAGTAATTTAAAAGTAGTTTTTACCCCTCATTTTACCATTTTATTTGAATTTGGGATTGTTGGAGCTTTGGAGGTGTTTTTCCCCTTGATTTTCACTAGCTGATTCCGGGAGATTCTGCGGATGATTTTCAGTGCCATCTGGACTAGGTAGATGCTCAAGCTAAGCTCTTCAGTTGCATTCTTTCCTTTTTGAATTCTGAGCATGTTTCCTTGTTTTCCTGAGCCTCTAAGGTTTGAAAAATTTGTTCCGCCCCCATCACACGCTGTGTATATCAAAAGGTACGATGCATACTGGGCTGGCCATTGGCCAGTCAGTATGCATCTCACCCAGTACACAGCTAGGGTGCGATGGGTGCAAGGAGGGAAACTTGTGCACTATTTTCTCATGGAAAGTTTTTCTGTTTTTTGCCAAATCAAGATCCTAACTCTTCTCTTGTTTATTTTTCAGAGTTTCATCAGAGTAAAATGGTTGTTACATGGTGAGAATGCGAGCATGAAGAAGAGGACATGGTTTCCTTACACGATTGTTATAGACATATTTGGGCACTGCAACCCCAATCACATATGTCCATAAATCAAGGGCTTCTGAGTCCCTAAAATTGTTGTTTGATGCCCTAAAGGAACAAGGTCAACTGATTACATCATCTCCCAGAAGTTCTCCACATAAAACTGCTCAGAACTGGTCAAAACTGGACCATATAGACTGCCCAGTGCAGAGGGTGCGATGCATCTCACCTACACAGTGTAAAAGGTGTGATGCATACTGGAAATCCCTTTTATAGGGTGTGATGGGCAAGAGTAGACAAATGGAAGAGACAATTTGCAAGGTGGATGATCATCGAATCTTCCAGAAACTTCTCCTGTGACACTTGCCTCTCTGAATTCGCCCAGGGATGAGTAAGAGATCATCAATCTCCAAGTGGAATCAAGAACTATCAGAGAGGACACTTATCAAAATCTCAGAAGCTGACTCACCCCCCTGCAATCATCTATATATGGATCCCTCATCCCAGAGATCCAGGAGCTGGAATCTTGTATCTTGTAAGGAAGTGATGTTGGTTTCCTGGTGCAATATCATAGTGTTGGGTGATCTAAGCTTTTCATGAGGTGAAGAAGGGCTTTAATGCTGGGACGATGATGCTGGGTCAGATCAATGGGTTGTAATCCTCTCTTCTAACCTCTATATCAATAAAGCTATTCGAGCTTTCCTCCACATTCTTGTATGTTAGATGATATATGCATGTATGTGTTCAATATATATATCTGGTCCTATATTGTTTATGACTATATATCTCTGCACTTTGAAGGTATTATGCTGCTTTGACTTTACAGGTACTCTTTGAAGAGGAGCAGTCAAGCGAAGAGCGGAAAAATTTGTCAAAGAGGAGAAGGAACAAGAGGAGAACCAAGCGAAAGATCAAGGTTGGTATTCTTTGCTCCTCTCCTATCTGATTCTCATAAAGGAAAGCGAGAGTAACTTTAATCTATTTGTTTCTAAGATAGCTACCCATCTTAGTGGGACTAGCAACTTTGCATAGACACTAGATTTCCCGATAACAACGATCTGGGTATGGTAACTGCATTGTGGAGCAATGCTTTGCTCAAGTTCTTCCGCATATCTAGCATGAGGCAGTAAATCAACTTGTTGTGATATTTCCTCGATGCATGGGATCCTACCAACCAAGTGTTCCAGATCATAGGCAAATCCATCCCCTTGATTGTTGTGGACATCTACCTTTTGACCGGTTTATTGAGGTGTGGTGCCCCTCTCTCACTATCAAATTCCGCCCGTGGGGGTGAATCCGTGAGGGATTATATTCACCGATACTATAGAGAAGGATCTCAGCTATGCAGGGATGGCGAGATTAACATTCGAGATGTCACTGACCGGTCCTTGAGGACTATCTTGTTCACCTTTACTAGACTGGCTAGTAGTGCAGCTTTTCACTTGGCCAACAAGTCCTATATGCAGTATGCCTTGGAATACCTTGAACCAAAGGTGTTCAACCGGTGTGATGCGGTACTTTTAATGATAAAAGAACAACTTATCAAGGTGAAAAACAGATGTTCCAAGAACTTTGGCTATGGTTCTATTTTGACTACGTTTGCCTTGGAGAAGTGCAGTCTTAACATATTTCACTTAGTTTGCCAGCACCGACTGAGCCACAAATGCAGAGATGGGTTGACCTTATGGCCCAACATACTGGTCAACCATTGGTTTCTTTCTCTGACGCCTTCTTGGAGTGGTTCAACCGTCAAGGGATGGTTTATGCTGAGTGTCCGTACGCTGGTATGGATTTCTGGGTGACCTAGATTCGGCACTGCCGGTTGGTGAGCAGTGGAGTGTTATAGGTAAAATCTCTGACCATATCCCTGTTTATTGCTTTTATGATGTTCCTGTGCTTTCTTTTATCAAGAATAATCAAAACTCATGTGCTCATTCAGATATCAGACCGGTGCAATGAGTAGTGTGCCTGAGAGCACCAGCTGTCGTTCCAACAGGAGAGGCTATAGGGAGGGCTATCCTTCAGGACCTAGATGTGGCCAAGACTCTTGCAGCATTACAGGATCAGATCGAGGGTCTCACCCTTGGTATCCCAAATGTGAGGACTAATGAGCTGCCTCTAAGATTACAACAACATACTACTGGCATGCCAAGTCAATGTACTAGGCTTTTACGCATGATTACAGAGGCAGTGACTTGTTATCACCAACACCATTAGACTAGGGTTCCCCCTAGCATTTTGAGTCTTTGGGTCATTTGACCAATTTTATCTTGGACACAAAACACTATGTGTAAACAATAAACAGTTATATATATTTTTTATTTTCGTAGCTTTATTTTGGTTAAGTTATATGATCCTTATGCAAATATTGATGAAATGCTTTTATTTTATAAATGTCACAAATGTTTATCTAACACATAATTTTCCAATGAATCTATTAATGTTTTTAAGTTTCTGGAAATATTTTGATATTGGATATAATCAAACTGTCTTTCCAAAATCTTGACCCTTAGGAACATGTGATAGATAGCTGGATTCCACACGGAATAGATGCCGGTGAGCTGTAGAATAATGAGTTATGAGTCTAGCCTGACAAGAAGTCGGCGTATGCCATGCACAATGGCAACATAGAGGAGGTCTATTAGTGTGTTGTATTCAGCGATGTTGTTCGATGATCGATCAATATATACCCCTCTGAAACTCACCAACTCGCCGCTTGGATCAAATATGGCCCAAGCTGCTCCAGAAGATAGGTTCTGCGAACTATGACTCACTCCGTCGGCATATCCAACAAATGATTCCAATAGGTTCGACATCTGCAACAAATGCAAAAGTGGATTACCTAAACAAAACCATTACTCTTAGCAAAAACAAAAACGTAAAAAAGCATTTGAAGAGGTTACTACACTGAGTCAAACATAGTAATTCTTAAGGTAAAAAACCGTTTCAGGGTTGCGACAGTGGAATCCCGTCATAGTCCACTAACTCATAGGCTCCTTTTGCTAATACATGCTTCACAATATAGGTGCCCATGTTGAAATTTGGTACCGAAGGACAGGTGGTTCCCTAAGGCTTTGATCTTTGGCCTAGGGAAGAGTATCCAAAAGAATTTAATATTTCTCCTAAAGTGACTTTATATTTTTTATAAAGTCAAATTTAATTTAAAAGTGACTTTAAGTGATAAAGTTACTAAAGTCCAATTTTAAACTGACTTTAATAAAGTCAATGTAAAATTAGAAAGGAAAAGTGACTTTGGAAATAAATGACTAAGTGGGTCTTTATTAAAGTGGGGTGAATTAAGAAATAAAAGGTGAGATTTAAATGAGCATTTAATCTCAGCCCTAGATTTCAATCTATTCCAGCCATTAGATTTAGAGGTTACCCAAAAGTCACTTAGGATTAGATTAAAGAAGGAAAAGGAGGAAAAAGGTCATTAATTCTTTCATGAGCAAATTGAGAGAAGGAGAGCAAGAGAGCAAGGGAGATTTTTGGACAGTGAGGAGAAGGAGGTTGCAAGTCCGTATAGCATAGTTTCAGCAGTAGAGTTTCAATAAGTCTCTACAGCAGAGTTTCAGCAAGGCGGAGTTTCAGCAAGGTTGAGTTTTAGCAAGTCTGTACAGTGGAGTTTCAGCAAGGCAAAGTTTCAGCAAGGCAGAGTTTCAACAAGGCTAAGATAAGTTGTAAAAGTTTGCTTGCTGATTTTTGCTGAATATTTCTCTTACTGTAAAGAGCATTTTCCATAAATAAAACAAGCTTTTGAACTGCTTCTCCCCAAGAGTTGTAAGTGTTCTTTCCAGGGTCACATTGACAAAAAATCACTGTGTTCAAATGTGTTAAATGGTTGTTTGTACCTGCTGATTTTTATTTCTGCATTTTCCAACATTCTATAAAATTTCCAGAATTTGTGTTTTCAGCAAATTTATTTTTTCAGTTGTTGAATGTATGGATATGGGAAAGGGAATTTAACTATTTTGGAGAAATAAGGTGAAACTAAAAAATAGGGTGGGAAATGAGAAATTTTTACATGGTATCAAAGCTTGAGTGCTAAAGTGCAGTTTGGGACAGCAAGGAGGAAAATTACAGCCTGCTAATTTTTCACTCAGAAAATTCCAGCAAGTTGATTTTTCACAAACAACAGTTTTATCTTTACTACAACAGTGCTATTTTTCAGTTTTAGGACAACAGGATGTCATTGTGATTGAGGGTGGAGGATAGGTTGGATGGGCATACAAATTACAACATTTGAAAGGAGAGAATGCAGAGTATCTTTGAGGAGGCAGAAGTCTGGGACATCATGGTGCATACCACACAGAACCTTGTTGTTGTGTCTATTGATGCTACTCAGTTGGTTGATTATAATAAAAAGAATAACAAGGGTAAGAGCCTAATTCTAGATAGAGTCAAAGACCATTGCATTTCTCATGTGAGAAGAAAGAGAAATTCCCATGAGATGTGGATAGCATTGTCCAATCTCTACCAAAGTACCAATGAGAACTGGAAAATGGTCCTGAAGGAGAAGCTGAAGACCATTAAGATGAGTAATGATAGTGTAGTTGGATATCTCACAAAGATTACTAATGTGAGAGATGAGTTGGCAGCAATTGGAGAGGTCATTCCACCCACTGAGTTGGTGCGGATTGCAGTGAATGGCCTCTCCCGTTTATGGATGAACTTTACTGATGGGGTTTGTGCACGTGAGACCCTTCCCACATGGGAGAGGTTTTGGGATGATTGCATTCA